>CM040912.1:48264392-48334392 GCA_023029165.1 Gobiocypris rarus | reverse complement strand
ATTCCAACAGTGGATGTGACTCTGGATCCCAGTACAGCACATCCATGTCTCATCCTGTCTGACAACTGTAAAAAAGTGAGGCTTGGAAACATATGGCAAATGGTTCCTGTCAACGATGAGAGGTTTATTAACCACTACTTTGTACTAGGACAGGAAGGGTTCTTCTCTGGAAAATTTTACTACGAGGTCCAGGTCACAGCAAAGAGTTGCTGGTATTTAGGAGTGGTCAGGGAATCAGTTCCCAGAACAGATTCTTTCATACTCAGCCCTGAGAATGGATGCTGGACTTTGTGCTGTTGGTGGGGGGGGGGAGTATGTGAGTCTAGACACTCCCTGTGTCTCTCTCTCTCTGACCGATAGGCTCCAGAAGGTTGGGGTATTTGTGAATTATGAGGAAGGTCTGGTCTCATTTAATAATGTGATAACAAATACTCATATCTATTCCTTCACTGGTCAGTCTTTTGAAAGTAATATCTACCCATTCTTCAGTCCATTTTATCAGGATAGTTCTAAAAGAGGCTCAGGTGGTACTTTAATCATCACTCCTATTGATAATCCTTTATGAACAATTTAGTTTGACAAGGTAAACATACAATTTGAGAATCAAATAAGCGGACATCCCATTTTCTTATTCCCTGTCTAAATAGTGACACGGCTGCATTCAGGAAAGACTTATTTAACCCCAACTGACTTTGAATGATTATTTAGAAATTGAGCAGTGCTGTAAAAAAAAATAAAAAACTATTCTCAGGACAATATTTAAGAGATGTTGCTATAGACACGTATCTAAATACCAAAGTCACAAGATTTCACTAAATGAGGCATAACTGAATAGAAATGTTTCGAAATTTGCCGGCTCTCTGTGAACCCATGTTGTACTAGTAAAGTGCTGACCCTTCTTCATAACCTTTTAATAACCATGTAATGAAGTTCGTAGATATGGAAAGGAGGGAGACGGGAAACGGCAAACTTTAACAAAGACTTTAATCAAATAAATAAACAAACTGAAAGTAAACCACGGGCAGCCCCTAACGGATGACTGCCGCACACACACATAACAAAAAGTAAATGAAACACAACGTAAAGTCCAGGCCTGGTCCTCTCTCGTCATTCACTGGTGTCGCTCGTCTTTATATGCCTCCTCCTCTCACGAGAGCTCCTCCCTTCGCAGGTGAGAGGAGGTGGCATACAAGGACGAGCGACGAGCTGTTTCTTCTCACTGATCATTGGCTGTGTCTGAAATTGCCCCATATACCCTTAAAGGGCACTATGAGAGTTTCCATGACAGAGTTCAAGAAAAATATTTTCATGTCGTCACTGGAGCTTCCAGTTTGCTAAGTTTCAAATGATTATTAAACATCAAGCTCAAACTATGCAAAAGCAAAGGGGATGGCATTTGTAGGGGTGTTACAAGTGAAACCAAATCCCTTCACGGTAACAAAGAGCCCTTTCAAAAAGTCCTTTATTAATTTATGGCAGGAGGGTTGGAATAAATGTATAAACAGAAGCATTAAAGTAGTTTTGTTTTGTTTGTAATATATAGACACATTTTCATCATGCATTTTATATTAAGTTTTTAAAGTTTCATTAGTAAGGAATGTGTTTAATGCTTAAATTAAGAGCAGATTGGGAGCACACACACACACACACACACACACACACACACACACACACACACACACACACACACACACACATTGTAGCCTATTGTTCCTTTAGCCAAGTGCGTTCCAAATGGCTTCATTATGACAAACAAGTGCCCTGCTCCCTCCAGTGTCCCCATGCACTTCAAGGGCTCTTCCCTTTGGATTGAGTAAAGCATAGGGATGCTCACTTCCAAAATGGAATTTGTCCTATGTAAATAAGCCTAAATTAAATCTGTCCATGGTGTTAAGCGATCGTGTCTCTTCAGAAATTTTGGACTAAACCGCTCAATTCATATGGATTCGTTTTAAGATCTGTTTAACTTTTTTAAGCATCAGTGGTAGTCGCGTAGCTGTCAGTGGAGGGACAGAAATCTCTCAGACTTCATCAAAAAGTTCTTCATTTGTGTTCTGAAGATGAACCAAAGTCTTACAGGTTTGGAACGACACAAGGATGAATAAATGTTGACAGAATTTTCATTTTGGGATTAATATATTTAGATTTAGGTCGAACTGTTGATTGGAGTCATGTTATTTGGAGTTTTTGTCAGTATTATTATTTTTCCATTGCACCAAGTCTTCAGTTTTGTGACTGTTATCTGTCACTGTGTGCTGCTTTGGTTTTGGAAGAAATAAACCCTCCTCTTTTAGTGCCACCACTACATGTTCAGCCTGTTTCTTGGTCATTACCATCACATAAAGCCAACAAAACATAAAGAAATCATAAATGAAATATGTTATGTCTGTTTCATTTATTTTAGTGGCAATACAAATATTAACTTAATGACTTGAATTGCTTTAAAACAATCAAAATCAAACGTTCATAAAGTGTACATTGCAGAACCAGATGTGAAAGATGCAATTCAACCTTTTGATCACCAGATGGCCACAAGGTACATGTTGAAAAGCTTATGAAGAAGAAAGCCTTAAAGGGATAGTTCACCCAAAAATGTAAATTATATCATTTAGTCATGCTCAAGTTAACCTATAAATCTTAAAGGGATATCTTAAAGTTCAAAATGAAAATCATTTACCCTCAAGTTGTTCCAAACCTGTATGAATTTCTTTGTTCAACAGAAGAAATAACTGTATACAGGTTTGGAACAACTTAAGGGTAAATTATGACACATTTATGTAATACTGAAGTTGTTACCTATCCATTTGAACAGGAAACACTTTTTGGCCCCACTTAATATTAGGTGGCCTTAACTACTATGTACTTACTGTGTTCATATTGTGTTGCAAAACACCTTTGCTGATATTGAGGTGGGATACGGGTAGGGTTAGGGACAGGTGTGGTGAGATGGGTAAGTTTAAGGGTAGGGTTAGGGACAGGTGTGGTGGGATGGGTAAGTTTAAGGGTAGGGTTAGGGACAGGTGTGGTGGTGTGGGTCAGTTTAAGGGTAGGGTTAGGGACAGGTGTGGTGGGATGGGTCAGTTTAAGGGTAGGGGTAGGGACAGGTGTGGTGGGATGGGTAAGTTTAAGGGTAGGGTTAGGGACAGGTGTGGTGGGATGGGTAAGTTTAAGGGTAGGGTTAGGGACAGGTGTGGTGGGATGGGTCAGTTTAAGGGTAGGGTTAGGGACAGGTGTGGTGGGATGGGTAAGTTTAAGGGTAGGGTTAGGGACAGGTGTGGTGGGATGGGTAAGTTTAAGGGGTAGGGTTAGGGACAGGTGTGGTGGGATGGGTAAGTTTAAGGGTAGGGTTAGGGACAGGTGTGGTGGGATGGGTCAGTTTAAGGGTAGGGTTAGGGACAGGTGTGGTGGGATGGGTCAGTTTAAGGGTAGGGTTAGGGACAGGTGTGGTGGGATGGGTAAGTTTAAGGGTAGGGTTAGGGACAGGTGTGGTGGGATGGGTCAGTTTAAGGGTAGGGTTAGGGACAGGTGTGGTGGGATGGGTCAGTTTAAGGGTAGGGTTAGGGACTGGTGTGGTGTGGTGGGATGGGTAAGTTTAAGGGTAGGGTTAGGGTCAGGTGTGGTGGGATGGGTAAGTTTAAGGGTAGGGTTAGGGACTGGTGTGGTGGGATGGGTAAGTTTAAGGGTAGGGTTAGGGACAGGTGTGGTGGGATGGGTAAGTTTAAGGGTAGGGTTAGGGACTGGTGTGGTGTGGTGGGATGGGTAAGTTTAAGGGTAGGGTTAGGGTCAGGTGTGGTGGGATGGGTAAGTTTAAGGGTAGGGTTAGGGACAGGTGTGGTGGGATGGGTAAGTTTAAGGGTAAGGTTAGGGACAGGTGTGGTAAGATGGGTAAGTTTAAGGGTAGGGTTAGGGACAGGTGTGGTGGGATGGGTCAGTTTAAAGGTAGGGTTAGGGACAGGTGTGGTGGGATGGGTCAGTTTAAGGGTAGGGTTAGGGACAGGTGTGGTGGGATGGGTCAGTTTAAGGGTAGGGTTAGGGACAGGTGTGGTGGGATGGGTCAGTTTAAGGGTAGGGTTAGGGACAGGTGTGGTGGGATGAGTAAGTTTAAGGGTAGGGTTAGGGACAGGTGTGGTGGGATGGGTCAGTTTAAGGGTAGGGTTAGGGACAGGTGTGGTGGGATAGGTAAGTTTAAGGGTAGGGTTAGGGACTGGTGTGGTGTGGTGGGATGGGTAAGTTTAAGGGTAGGGTTAGGGTAGGTGTGGTGGGATGGGTAAGTTTAAGGGTAGGGTTAGGGACTGGTGTGGTGTGGTGGGATGGGTAAGTTTAAGGGTAGGGTTAGGGACAGGTGTGGTGGGATGGGTAAGTTTAAGGGTAGGGTTAGGGACTGGTGTGGTGTGGTGGGATGGGTAAGTTTAAGGGTAGGGTTAGGGTCAGGTGTGGTGGGATGGGTAAGTTTAAGGGTAGGGTTAGGGACAGGTGTGGTGGGATGGGTAAGTTTAAGGGTAGGGTTAGGGACAGGTGTGGTGAGATGGGTAAGTTTAAGGGTAGGGTTAGGGACAGGTGTGGTGGGATGGGTCAGTTTAAAGGTAGGGTTAGGGACAGGTGTGGTGCGATGGGTCAGTTTAAGGGTAGGGTTAGGGACAGGTGTGGTGGGATGGGTCAGTTTAAGGGTAGGGTTAGGGACAGGTGTGGTGGGATGGGTCAGTTTAAGGGTAGGGTTAGGGACAGATGTGGTGGGATGGGTCAGTTAAGGGTAGGGTTAGGGACAGGTGTGGTGGGATGGGTAAGTTTAAGGGTAGGGTTAGGGACAGATGTGGTGGGATGGGTCAGTTTAAGGGTAGGGTTAGGGAATGGTGTGGTGGGATGGGTAAGTTTAAGGGTAGGGTTAGGGACAGGTGTGGTGGGATGGGTCAGTTTAAGGGTAGGGTTAGGGACAGGTGTGGTGGGATGGGTCAGTTTAAGGGTAGGGTTAGGGACAGGTGTGGTGGGATGGGTCAGTTTAAGGGTAGGGTTAGGGTCAGGTGTGGTGGGATGGTTCAGTTTAAGGGTAGGGTTAGGGACAGATGTGGTGGGATGGGTCAGTTTAAGGGTAGGGTTAGGGACAGTTGTGGTGGGATGGGTCAGTTTAAGGGTAGGGTTAGGTGTAAGGGAAGTGTCAACATTGTAATTACAAATGTAACTACAGAAATTAATTACAGATGTAATTACATGCAGGTATTTTTTTTTAAATGTAAGTACAATGTAAAAACATGTATGTACACAATAAGTGCAATGTATCAAATTATTAATTAAAATGTTAGTACATAGTAGTTAAGGCCACCTAATATAAAGTGGGTCCCACTTATTTTTGCCCATGTCCCACTCCCTCTTAATTCACCTTAAGTCAACATGAAGACTGTATTAAGATACACAAAGCTTCACAGAAAAGTGAAGAAAACATTTGTTTATGTATGTATGTTAACATCATATTTGGGCATGCTCTTTAAATACTTTATACTTTAAATACTCTTTAAATGTGTTTTATAATGGTATATTGTCTTAATGGATGTATATAATGTCCAAAAAATATGTTTTATTAGTATTATTAGATAAAATAACGTATTTTTGGATGCACACACTCTCGCTTTCATTGTGGAGCTGTGGGTGACGTCATGGCGATGACAGGCTGAAAAAGACAAACAGTTTACAGTCAAGAACTCTGCATCATATTTCCCATCATTCATTCAGCTCTCCAGCATCGACAGGCTGAGAAATGAGCATTGCTTACCACGTGAGAACTGGCAGTGCAGCAGGGAATCACCTTGCAGCAGTATGCGGCTAAAGTGACAGAGAGAACAATCTGAGTCACCGCCATCAGTTGATCTAATGAACTTATATGACCCAATCCCTCCTGTGAGCAAAGAGAGGAAACAATATATAAACAACAACATTTAATGGAAAATATTTCATCATCATGTAATAGTTTTGTCAATTAAGTGAATCAATAGCCTCATCTTATCAGTTAAAGAAATAACTAAAAACTTTACAAGATTTATGAAGTTGGTTAATATTAATTTCTACATTTAGAAACCGTGTCAGTAGTTTATGAAAGCTTTTGCTTTCCTGCGTCTTAGTACGCAAAGCATTATTTTCAAAAGTGACAGTAATAGCATTAAAATCTTCTCTTTAAAACGGTTTAGCTTACCTCTAAAAGTTCACATAGGTTGTTTTCATGTGTTGTCTCGTTATAATCGTGGTAGCGCCAGCAGGAATAAAAAAATACATGTTCCTTTATTGTCAAGAGAAGACAGAGAGTATATGCCACACATGTGACTACCTGCATTCCCAAACATGCCTTGAGCTGTTAAAGAAATAAAATGATACACTCAGAAATACTTATTTCCTTCTGTGGCCTGTTGCACAAAGCTGGTTTCAGTTGCAACCCAGATAAGTTCAAGATTCGTTAGAGTAAACTCTGGTTTTGTGGGCTCAAGAAGGTGGATTGGTTTTTAGCAGTGTTAATTACCATGGTAACTTACACTACACGGCTAACCTGCTCTGGAGCAGCTTTTATTCTGGGTTTGAGATCGCAAACCCAAACTGGACCAATCAGCTGCAAGTAAAGACGCAATAAAGCCACACCCCCTGTATCTCTCATTCCAAATTTGCAGTTTATAGTGAAAAAAACGAGACACAATTGCTCATCCTTTGGTGCTAATTATTTATTATATTTATATTATATGAATTATAATTATTTTTAATGAACATATACTCATATAATTATTGTATTAATTGACAAGTAGCCAAATATTAATATAAATTTAAACATGCATTCATAACTCTTTTAAACGTTTATTCATTTGAGCTCTTTGTGACGCTATAATTATTAGGCATATTTGATTCACATCATGCATTGATATAGTCAGATATTCTTTCAGCTGCCTTCTCAAACTTCTGCTGCAGCAGCAGTTTATTCCTGCTTTGTAAATGCATTTAATTTCATGATAATTTTCAGAACGATCTCTCAATCTTCAGAAGAGAAGTAAATTGCGCGATCTCTCTTGTGAGAAGTGAATCAAACGGACACTGTGATTGGCTGTTTGCCGCACGTGTCACACTTTCAGGTGCACGCGCTTCAGAGTTAATCGCAAACTCTGGATTAAACCTGAGTTGACAGAGAACGTTTATACCAAGCTTTGAGAAACCATTGAAATTGATCTAAACCAGGTTGGATTTATCTGGATTTGTCAACTCTAAACCTACTCTGAAACTCAGAGTTTGTTCAGCTAGCTTCATGCAACAGGCCTCTGGGCACTCAGAATTTCAGTGGCCACATTCTACATATTGTGCTTTTTTTTTTTGCTGTGTGTCCAAATAGTCTTACTGTCGGTAGGTGGAGTTTCTGGGCTGCTATCGCCACACTGCCAGCAATTATGCCCTGTTAAGAGGAAACATAGGGTTCGTCTCAATCAGCTCCCTAGTTCAGTAGTCACGGCACTGATCAGAGAGTCAGCCCACTGGCTTATGTCCTGACCAGAGCCCTGAGCACTGAACAAGGGAGCAGATTGAGACGCACGCATAATGTTACATAAGGGACGGGCAACTTCATTCCTGTCCTGCAGAGTTTAGCTTCGGCTCCTACCCTAATAAAACACTCCTGAACAAGCTAATCAGTGGCTGTATCTGAAATCACGTGCTTACCTAAAACAGGTCCTTCTCAAAAAATTAGCATATTGTGATAAAAGTTCATTATTTTCCATAATGTAATGATAAAAATTAAACTTTCATATATTTTAGATTCATTGCACACCAACTGAAATATTTCAGGTCTTTTATTGTTTTAATACTGATGATTTGGGCTGATAAAGTATAGTGTTATAATGTGGGCTAGGCTACATAAAAAAAATTTGAATCTGCAGGTGTCACGTGATAGAGCTCCCACAAAATTATTTTAGAGTTTATAAATTCTAATTCTAATTCGAGTTCTGCGATGACGTGAAAGCTTTTTACAAGTTGCAATTACGGTAATTTCGTCAAGGCGTGAACCCAACACACTTAAATGGCTTATAATGTACAAAATAATCAATTACAGTTAAACATATACAATAGATACTTACAACAAAGGACAACGCTAGCATGATGCTGTTTGCAACCTGCTCATCTTTACCAATATAAAACAAAAATCTACAACTAATGAAGAAGACAGCCAGCGCGATCTCCGTCACCTGTGGATGAGATATAAAACTCTTCAGTAGACGTGTTTGAGAATAAACTGTATTCTACTTTAACGCGAACTTAACGTGTACCCCTAAAATCTTGGGTTCTGCCTCCAGGTATTTGTATTTTTGACGAGGGTTCCTCTGGAAAGTAACTTCCAGGAACGTCCCCGCGTCGCGTGCATCGCTCGTCATCGCCGAGGCAACATCCGAAACCTCTGCCTCGGGCTCGCCTGTTGAACAGCGCCAAAAGTCTTGGGTCCAGGTTCGGTTGATACAAATAACCATTTATAATTTACACATTATTTATAAGATATCTTACTCGTCATGTTCTTCGGCTGGTCTTTTATATATGCGTTCAAAACAATCTCTATTGCGCCCACAGATCCTGGAAAAGACTCCGTTGTTTGGTTTTCGGAATGTTTTCCCCCTTCTCCCCTCTGGAGCACGAGTTCATACAGACGTCTGTGGCAAGCCGGTTTAACATTTAAAGGCACAATATGTAGGTTTATTTTTTTTTTGTATTAAGAAAATCCAAAAACCAGTAGAACAGCGTTTGTTTACTTGTGTACTGATCCAAATGTTTCCAAGAATGTTTAAATACAGAGAAATAAGCAATTTTTACCAGGACACGGACAAGCATTACCCCTTGATTTTTATTTTATTTTTTAGAAACCATGGAAACACAATATATATTATGTTTTATTAGGCAGGTGATCAACACATTCATTTCACACAAGTCTAGTGCGATTATGTGGTTTTGTTTCATACAGTGTATACTTTTATTTTTTGTTTACCCTGAAAGAATTGAAGAGAAATGTGCCAGTGTAACATGACTTGACTTGAACTGTATGACTCGAGAATGACTTTATTACAACTAAAGTAATTAAATTAAGCTAAATAAAATCTAATTTATGTTTTCAATCTAGATTAAGGCTGTCAATAGATTAAATGATAGCATGTTTTATATTTACTGTGATGTAAATTCGCTGACATTTGCCAGTTTATTTCCAAGTGCTTTAATGCCAAATATGTCTCTCTTTCTAATGACAGAAAATATACAAAACTGTTAATGATACCAGTGTTTTATCGATGTTTCTCTTAAAGCAAGTTCAGACATTATTGGGACAAAATGCCACCAGAATTAATAAAAATGCACCCAAAATTCAAGCCCTAGTATGAGTAATTTTTTATATTTATAACATTAAGCAATTTTTCCAGAATATTAGTGCGATTTTCAAATGTGATCTTGATTTTATACAACAATTCAGTAAACAAAAAGTTAATAGTGTGATGTGACATTTTAGACATATTATTGACAATATTCTCTCTCTATTTTTTAAATCTATTTCTCCAATGACAATAGTTCCAAACAAGCCACCGCAAATGCGATCTGTGGCAAGTGTAACCCCTCCTGTTCGAAATGCCTGCTCCAAGCGGGAATCAAATCCAGGTCTGCCGGCATGAGAGTCGGAAGCTCTAACAAGGTCGCTAAAGCATCTCTTGAGATCAGAGGAGTGAGGTTTACTCACACAGCGACTACTAGCTGGCCTCCGTTACACAAGCAGTTTCGTTACTGTGCTGTTTCTTCACTAAACAAATCTGGGGGTTTGAATGAATCAGTTCAGTGATCCAGTGGCTTGGAGATAATGGGAAGTAAAAGTGCGCATGCGCATGTGATCACAGGCAGTCATGAGACTCTCTTGAAGCACAGGTTATGATGTTCCGATGATCCTGTTGGGCGATGATGATGTTTTTGTCTTTCTTTCTCGGTTTACTGCTCATGACAGTCTCTGGAAACGATGCGGTTGAGAAGGTCCAAGCTTTCGTCGTTCCTCACAGTCACATGGATGTTGGCTGGGTGTACACCGTCCAGGTAAAACGCAGGTTTTGAATGACGGCTCTCTCTGTGTATAAGTTGAGCTATATCAGTGTTATCAAACTCTTCTGTCACAGGAGAGCATGCACGCGTATGCCAGTAATGTGTACAGCAGTGTAGTGGAAGAGCTTTCCAGAGTCAAAAGCCGCAAATTCATCGCAGTTGAGCAGGAGTTTTTCAGACTTTGGTGGGTGAATGTGGCATCAGATCAGGACTGATTACCTTTTTTCTAGGTTAATCAGTTTACCATAAAACTCAAGGCAGAAGTTTTCAAACTGGGGGCTTTTCATGTATAAAGACCCAAAACTGTGAGAAAAAAAATGTATTTATATTATTATAAATATATGAAATGTTATATGGAAAATATTTAGGGTTCATTTACATTACAACAATGTACTAACAACGAAACGTTGTCAAATGATCCCGTTCACACAAAGGCTGAATCTGAAATCGCCCCCCTAAACCTTCAATCACTATTCCCTACTTTAATCCACTAATACAGTTTGAATATAGCTACCTTTTAAATTTTAGTATGGTTGTCCCTTGCATGAGGATGATTATATATTCAAGGGTGTATGGCATCTGTAAGACCGCTGAAATCGCTCCAATGGCGGCAGCGAAGAGCGGGCGAAGGTATCTGCGCGTTCGATGTTCTCAGCTGGGCAAAATGGATCTAATTCCAATTCCTCTTTATCTGACTCCATTTTATTATAATTTAGATTTTAGATTAGAATGCCAATTTGGTTATTTGGTCATTTATGTTTAATAGTTAGACACACATTTAATTATTCCGTTAAACCCTTTGTGGAAAGTACCCATTCATGATCTCATAGAGATCGTTAATAATTCCAGAGTAAGTCAGAATAAATCAAAATGTAACAATTTATTAAACAGTCAGGTATAATTCCAATTACATAATCAATTCAAAGATCCTCAACACATCGAATACTCTTAAGAAAGAGATGCTCCTGACTTTCCATAGGCTACGTAACGCTGGCTGGACACAACGCTACGGGCTAATCTGAATACAAAATTGCGCCTGACTCTTCTGCTACGCTGCCTTTAGTATTCAGACTGACAATAACTTCTTTCAAATGGTAACATATGTTAACAAAGGAATTTACATTTAATCACTGTCTGTATTGATACAGACAGACCTGTATTGACAGAAGACCAAATGGTTGAAAAGCCACGCCTACCATACCATGCAACATCTCTTTAAACTCTTAAAACCATTGTTATCTTCTTGAATATTTCTGTGGGGATGAGATATTTGCACCAGTCGCACTAAGACATTTCCAATGATATCAAACACATATATATTGTTTAGTATTTGTTCATTTTTAGATCATATAGATTTTTGGGTATATTTTCAATGGTCACAGCCATTAGGAAGTAGGATGGGGGGAGAGATAAATACATGTAAATTAGAGCCATTCTAAGTTGATTCACTCAGTGTGATGTCGTCTGCAAAAAGTGTCCGTTGTCCTCAACCAGACAAACCGGCAGCACTTTTTAAAGTCTTTCAGTCCGCCTCTTGATCCATTGGGTCAAACTCAAGTGGATCCCATGGGATCATAATTAGACGTTGGTTGATATCTTTTGAGATGTAAGTTGTCTTTGCAATGTAAGCAGCTGTAGGGACCTTCTTAGGGCTCTGTGTTCACCGGCTGGACACCCAGTCTCATTAGGTGTATGTAGTTTGAGTTCAGCAGGTGGATTAGTGTCTTTCAGGTGTTCTACCTGTGGTAGAAGTTCAGCACATCATGTGGGCATCGATTCATAGAGTCAGTCTCGACCTTGTGACCTGTTCAGTTAACGTGTCACTCCTTCATGGAGAACTTTCTGCTTCTGTAGCACCTTTCGATGATAATCTGAACCTCCTTGTCCAATCCTCTCACCTCCAACGGTGCGGTTATCTGGCTCCTTTGTAGTTACACGCCATTTGGTGCATGACACCTGAAAAGCATCTTAATGACCTCTTAATGACTGAACACTGGTGAACTTGAAGTCATAAGGAACACATAATGCAGCAAAAAATGAAACATAAAAGTAGGTTCATGTCAGATAGTGTGATTGGTACATCTTCTCTCAAGTGTTTTTTCAAGGTCATAAATGGTAGGGTGGTCTCATTTTATCATCTAATTCTTCACTATCACTGTAGTCGTAGTGCAATCTAAGTATTCTTGGTCTGAATCACTCAAGGAAAAGCAGCAAAAAGTCAGTATATATTTAAATATATGATATGCATCAATAAACCATATAAGAATAACAACAATTCAATCACAATTATGAAGGTGTATATCGGTATATAATAACCACTGTGTTTGTTCAGGAATCTCCCAATGTTATTAATGCAGATCTAAACATGATTAGTCATACAATAATGGGGATTGTGTATCCTGGTAACAGAGTGTGTGTGTGTGTGAGTGTGTGTTTGTGCTTGTGTGTGTGTGTGTGTGTGTGTGTGTGTGTGTGTGTGTGTGTGTGTGTGTGTGTGTGTGTGTGTGTGTGTGTGTGTGTGTGTGTGTGTGTGTGTGTGTGTGTGTGTGTGTGTGTGTGTGTGTGTGTGTGTGTGTGTGTGTGTGTGTGAGAGAGTGTGTGTGTGTGAGAGAGTAGCCATGCATATGTGCAATGCATTGTTTTCCCATGAGTTAGTGGATGGTTGTAAATAAAGTCATCATGGGATCTCTATGTTCTGTGTGTGTAAAGCTATCTGGATCTGTTAGTGTGAAAAAATGGGCAATAGATCTTTAGTGAAGTTACACTTTTAGACTCTATGCCATCTTTATCGTCTATGATGTGTAATGTTCAGCCTGAATAGATTTGGTCTATTCCAGGTGATGTTGTCGTGAGTGTAGGGTGTGTTCTATGTTCATGTTTGGGAGATGGGTGGAATCTAATCAATATCAATCTGTGTTGCATAATTTAGTACCAGTGCTACACTGGGAGGTCGTGTAGTCATATTGTGAGATGTGAATGACCCCATCATATTTATATTCGCACTATCTCTCACATCTCAAGTTCTGACAATTTTCCGTTGCCCTGGCTCTGATGCAGGGGGAGGGGGACTTTTGGTCGTCCATCCTCCAAGGAATTGCAATTGTCAACCTGAGATAGAAACAAATTTAGAGAGAAACAAATTTGGAGAGAAAGCAATTTAGAGAGAAACACAGTTAATTTCTGCTGTTGTTTCAGTTTTTTAACACTTAAAGCTGCTCTTGCAGTCAAGCCTTCACAATCTGCTGTGTTTGAGCATTATAAACTCCAGTTCTGCTGGAGAATTTTTCAGGATTAATCAGAAACTTCTAGTTGCTCTCATTACAGTTAGTTTGAGTGAAGGATGAATTGGTTTACTATTATCTGTGCCACACTTCTAGTTTTTCTAGTTCTGTAGGCATAAGATAATATCACAACTCCCCTCCATTTTGGCACTGGGAATTGAACCAATGAAAAGTATTAGAACTTGCTCAAATTAGAAATTGCAAAGGTCAGAGTTATTGAGTCCTGTTGTGATGGAAACATTTTCATGGTTAGTGCAATTGTAATTCACACTGTAGCCAGACGGCAATTCTATGCTCCTGTACATGGTTTTACTGCAGCTATATGGGAAATAGCAGAGTTTCCACTCAGAAGACAAACAAATTCAACATAGACAGACACACATGCAACTTGAAATTGCTATACAATTCCAGTATTGCGATTATTCCAATTTACACAAGATACGTGGCCTAGAATGCATAGCATCTCTACAACCTTTACCTAAGTGTTTAATGCAACATTTACAGTAAAGCAATCATGTGTTTTAAAGAATAAACTTAACTAGCCTATGTGCATCTAGTAGCACAAACAACTATAATGTGTGTTCTATGCGCATTTGTTTAGTACAATTACAAATTTGAAAATACAGACAGGATCATTGCAATTTGGATGTTTTAATTATTAAACTCACTGCTATTGACCACTTTAAAGAGATCAATAGCTGAAGATCTTGCATGAACACTGCAGTTGAGGATATTCATGTCAAATCTTTTACATTGTGTTATACTCAGCAATCAAGATTCCGATAACATTGAGCCTCGCACCGGCGGGTTTACGATCTCTTGCCACAACTCGTCAGTCTTGGTCATTAAGGCAGAGGTGACACACTGATATTCTGGGCGTCCGTTACCACTGTGATCATTCCAGAATATTTTTATTCAGTTCTCTTGGATCTGACTTCGCTTAATTAATGCAAAATTGTTTCCAATCAGAGGCCATGACCATTATCAATGAATTAAGCGACCAACTTGTTATAACTCTAATGATAACTTTCTATAATCATGCCGTGGTTTTCCACGTTTACGTAATTAGAACAACGTTACAATAATTAGGAATTGAGGTTGCCCTATTTAGATTGGTCTAACAATTTATTATTGTTCTAAGCGGAATAGACTCGTTTGATCTATCAACCCCTTACAGTTCAAGTATACGTACCTTACGCCAATTTGTTAGTCGGAGCTCTAAAACATCAGTCTGGTGTGTTTCACCAAAACCGCATCTTAGTCCGTGTAACTAACCTGAGCGTAGTTTGTGGTGTCATGGACACAACATGATCTACTGAGTTATTAACACAACATACATCATAGTAAGTTTAAATGTATAAAACAAATCATTCGAAATCAAGGATTTTGAATTATTTTTCTGGTAGCAAAACATTACAAACAGCACAAGTGTGGGAGATCTGTTTACAGATTTTCCCAGTTTTGTGTCACCTTCCTCCACATAATGTCCTGCTTGGCAATTGTAATACAATGTATATTATATTTTTATTTATAATATAATTATATTAAAAAGAATATCAAATATTAATGTTATTTCTGGTCCATGTTACCTTGTTATTTGAGCTGGCTCAATTAATGAAAAGGTTTTTACTGATTTCTAATACTTTATAAATATGAATAAACGTTTGATTATTCTACTTAACTCTTTACATTTATTGAAATCGTTCATTAGGTTCTCAGAGTCGCACAGGGTCCTCGCACTTTCCATTATGCGGGCCCACGATCACATAACTTGTCAGTCTTGGTAATTAATGCCAAATGTTAGGCGGAGCTCTGCAATCTCAGTCGGTGTGCCTCAAAGCTCCACCCCAAACCGGACTGCAGTCCGTTACTAACCTGACACAGATATGCGGAAACAATGGGTACACATAATGCACTAAAATCAATACTTTCGAGTAAATCAGAGAAGTCAAACGCAACAACATATTTGTCAAAGTGTATTAAAGACCGTGATTTTGGTTTGGCCCTGCAGTCACAGCCGATTGGCATGTTCATTGCATGCACAACAACAGTCAGGATTAAGGCCAATGAGAGGACTCTGTTGTCGTTAACATCCAATGAACTAGCAGCACATGCTGGGTGCAGTCCAATCCCTGCTCAAATTCTGTTTTTGAGAGTGAAGTTTCATATTGTATTTTCGTGTCAATGCATTTGAATATGAAAAGGCTGTGGTTCAGGGATGATGTGGCACATTCATTGTATCTCTTTTTAGATTTCAAATGCCTATTTGCTTGATTTAGTCTATTTAAAGACTAACCTGCAAGATGGCACAGTGGCAATTTTAACTGATTTACAAAATGTGATAGATTTAGCTTGTGTTACTTCTTTGGCTAAACGCTCCCATGGAACAGGGAGAGAAAGTGTTCTCCGAGTGGGCGTGATATGCCCCGTGGGCTCAGATGAGCCACTCAGAAACATTAAATCGTGCGTTTTCTTGACAAAAATAGTAACAAACATCACTATCATTCTGTTTATCAGTTTTAGATTTTAATCTTACCGCCTCTTGATTATTTTTGTCGAGTATTTTCGATTTTGTAGCAGTAACAGCAATTGGTCAAACAAAAAGTTTTCTTAGCTTTAACACATTGCATTGCATCACCCCTGTTTCTCCCCATTTTGCTTTTCATAAACAAATGCATTATCAAATCGCATGTTTTTTAATTGTTTCTGAACTTAGATTTTTCATTCTATTGTCTGATCGCTCTCATCGCACGTTGCACATCTAGGCTAGTTAATGAGACAATGGAGACTCATTTAGCTGATTTTATCACATTAGGCTCTCTTCGTCGAGTCTCAGAAAATAGATCGTTTTAGTTTAGTTTCAATCTCTTGTTGCGCGAATGCCGACAAGGAGATATTTAACAATTAATAGCAAGAGTTTTCATTTCTTATCTGCGCTGTTGTTAACCATGTCTGTGGTTATGTCTATTCAATAAATTCACAAACTCCGGATTTACACGGTCAAACATTCGGGTTTTCCCAAAACATTTCTAAACAAGACAGAATGAATTTGACTTACCACAACAGCTGAAGAAAGAGAAGCTCAAACCTCTTGATGATTTTAGAATCCAATACTTCGCTGAAAAACATGCTGCTCGTTGTTCGAGCACTGCAGCATCACGCCGGGTCACTAAGCTGTAAGGCCGCTGAAATCGCTCCAATGGCGGCAGCGAAGAGCGGCGAAGGTATCTGCGCTGCTCGATGTTCTCAGCTGGGCAAAATGGATCTAATTCCACCTCTTTATCTGACTCCATTTTATTATAATTTAGATTTTAGATTAGAATGCCAATTTGGTTATTTGGTCATTTATGTTTAATAGTTAGACACACATTTAATTATTCCGTTAAACCCTTTGTGGAAAGTACCCATTCATGATCTCATAGAGATCGTTAATAATTCCAGAGTAAGTCAGAATAAATCAAAATGTAACAATTTATTAAACAGTCAGGTATAATTCCAATTACATAATCAATTCAAAGATACTCAACACATCGAATACTCTTAAGTAAAGAGATGCTCCTGACTTTCCATAGGCTACGTAACGTTGGCTGGACACAACGTTACGGGCGAATCTGAATACAAAATTGCGCCTGACTCTTCTGCTACGCTGCCTTTAGTATTCAGACCTGACAATAACTTCTTTCAAATGGTAACATATGTTAACAAAGGGAATTTACATTTAATCACTGTCTGTATTGATACAGACAGACCTGTATTGACAGAAGACCAAATGGTTGAAAAGCCACGCCTACCATACCATGCAACATCTCTTTAAACTCTTAAAACCATTGTTATCTTCTTGAATATTTCTGTGGGGATGAGATATTTGCACCAGTCGCACTAAGACATTTCCAATGATATCAAACACATATATATTGTTTAGTATTTGTTCATTTTTAGATCATATAGATTTTTGGGTATATTTTCAATGGTCACAGCCATTAGGAAGTAGGATGGGGGGAGAGATAAATACATGTAAATTAGAGCCATTCTAAGTTGATTCACTCAGTGTGATGTCGTCTGCAAAAAGTGTCCATTGTCCTCAACCAGACAAACCGGCAGCACTTTTTAAAGTCTTTCACATCCAAAAGGTTGAAAACCCCTGGTTTAATACCCCTGGTGACTTGTTTTCATATGTCAGGTGAGACAGCTGCTGCACGAAGGTCGTCTGGAGTTTATAATCGGCGGTCAGGTGATGCATGATGAAGCAGTGACTGATGTAGATGATGCCATTCTTCAACTCACAGGTGTGTGAACCCAACACTTCATAAATGAAACTAGAGCATATGGTTTTGCCATAGTACAGATGGTCTTACCATAGTACTGATTGATTACCATAGTTATGTAACATTGAATTTGTTGTTAACCGTGTTTGATATAGTTATAGCTCTTCTTACCCCCTCCTCTGTCTGGCTTGTAGAGGGTCATGGCTTCTTTTATGAGACTTTTGGTGTTCGGCCACGTTTTGCATGGCATGTTGATCCGTTTGGTGCATCAGCCACCACCCCCATCCTCTTTGCCCTTGCGGGGTTTGACGCTCACCTCATCTCTCGCATCGACTACGACCTTAAAGATGGCATGCAGAAAAACAAGGTTGTACTTTTGTATCAATGGTTTGTACTGTATTTATAGTGGGAAATGTGTTTTATACACAGATGAGCCAACACATTATGACCACCTGCCTAATATTCTCTTGGCTGTGAAAACAGCATTGACCCGCTGAGACAGGGACTCTTCACGACCCCTTAAGGTGTCCTGTTGTATCTGACACCAAGACAATAGCAGCAGATCCTTCAAGTTCTGTAGGTTGCGAGGTGGAGCTGCCGTGGATCGAACTTGTTGGTCCAGCACATTCCACAGAGGCTAGATTGGATTGAGATCTGGGGAGTTTGGAGGCCAAGCAACAACTTGAACTCGTCATCATGGTCGTCAAACCGTTTCTGAACAATGTGTGCAGTGTGGCAGGCAAATTATCCTGCTGAAAGAGGCCACCAGGGAACAACATAGTCATGAAGGGGAGTGCCTGGTCTGTAACAATGTTTAGGTAGGTGGCACGTGTCAAATTTACCCAGGGTTTCCCAGCAGAACATTGCCCAGAGCATCACACATCCTCCACCGGCTTCCCAATGTGCATCCGGGTGCCATCACAAGCCTTGCCGTTTCAGAGATTCTCTGACTCAATCGCCTTGCCATAACAATTTGGCCCTTGTCAAAGTCACTCAGATCTTTATTACTGCCCATTTCTCCTGCATCCGGCACGTTGATTACGAGAACTAATTGTGTGTTTACCCTCTATTTTACCCAGACCTTCATATGTGGCCTTGTTAGGAGATGATCCATGATATTCGCGTCACCTGTGACTGGTCATAATGTTTTGGCTCATCAATGTACATAAATGCAGCTCTACATATACAGGTCCTTCTAAAAAAAATTGTATATTGTGAGAAAAGTTCATTGTTTTCCATAATGTAATGCTAATAATTAAACTTTCATATATTTTAGATTCATTGCACACCAACTGAAATATTTCAGGTATTTTATTGTTTTAATACTGATGATTTTGGCATACAGCTCATGAAAACCCAAAATTCCTATATAAAAAAATTAGCATATTTAATCCGACCAATAAAAGAAAAGTGTTTTTAATACAGAAAAAAAAGTCAACCTTCAAATAATTATGTTCAGTTATGCACTCAATGGTCGGGAATCCTTTTGCAGAAATGACTGCTTCAATGCGGCGTGGCATGGAGGCAATCAGCCTGTGGCACTGCTGAGGTGTTATGGAGGCCCAGGATGCTTCGATAGCGGCCTTAAGCTCATCCAGAGTGTTGGGTCTTGCATCTCTCAACTTTCTCTTCACAATATCCCACAGATTCTCTATGGGGTTCAGGTCAGGAGAGTTGGCAGGCCAATTGAGCACAGTAATACCATGGTCAGTAAACCATTTACCAGTGGTTTTGGCACTGTGAGCAAGTGCCAGGTCGTGCTGAAAAACAAAATCTTCATCTCCATAAAGCTTTTCAGCAGATGGAAGCATGAAGTGCTCCAAAATCTCCTGATAGCTAGCTGCATTGACCCTGCCCTTGATAAAACACAGTGGACCAACACCAGCAGCTGACATGGCACCCCAGACCATCACTGACTGTGGGCACTTGACACTGGCATTTTGGCATTTCCTCTCCCAGTCTTCCTCCAGACTCTGGCACCTTGATTTCGAATGACATGCAAAATTTGAGCGACAGTCCAGTGCTGCTTCTCTGTAACCCAGGTCAGGCGCTTCTGCCGCTGTTTCTGGTTCAAAAGTGGCTTGACCTGGGGAATGCACCTGTAGCCCATTTCCTGCACACGCCTGTGCACGGTGGCTCTGGATGTTTCTACTCCAGACTCAGTCCACTGCTTCCGCAGGTCCCCCAAGGTCTGGATTCAGTCCTTCTCCACAATCTTCCTCAGGGTCCGGTCACCTCTTCTCGTTGTGCAGCATTTTTTGCCACACTTTTTCCTTCCCACGGACTTCCCACTGAGGTGCCTTGATACAGCACTCTGGGAACAGCCTATTCGTTCAGAAATTTCTTTCTGTGTCTTACCCTCTCGCTTGAGGGTGTCAATGATGGCCTTCTGGACAGCAGTCGGGTCGACAGTCTTACCCATGATTGCGGTTTTGAGTAATGAACCAGACTGGGAGTTTTTAAAAGCCTCAGGAATCTTTTGCAGGTGTTTAGAGTTAATTAGTTGATTCAGATGATTAGGTTAATAGCTCGTTTAGAGAACCTTTTCATTATATGCTAATTTTTTGAGATAGGAATTTGGGGTTTTCATGAGCTGTATGCCAAAATCATCAGTATTAAAACAATAAAAGACCTGAAATATTTCAGTTGGTGTGCAATGAATCTAAAATATATGAAAGTTTAATTTTTATCATTACATTATGGAAAATAATAAACTTTTATCACAATATGCTATTTTTTTTAGAAGGACCTGTATATATATATATATATATATATATATATATATATATATATATATATATATATATATATATATATATATATATATATATATATATTATTATTATTATTATTATTATTATTATTATTATTATTATTAATTAAAACAATATTATATAGGTGCAGTTCCACACATTACTGATGGCAAACCATGCAGGACAATGACAGAAAACTATTATGGTGTTCCACCCTGTTAGAAGTCATTTTTTAAATAATAAATTGACAGCAACATTTGATGTTTTGCATACTTATGTGTTACTTTAGGAGGTGAGGAGCATTAACAGCATACAGTATATGTTTTTGACCAAATTATTCTTTTGTAATTGTTTCAAGAATAAATAAAAAAAATTATGAGGGCATAAGGGATATCAAAAAAAAAAAGATCTACTATCCAAAAACAAGCTTGTTATTATTTAACATTTACATTATTAACATTTTGTGATAACTATGTGTATGTCCCTAACAGGGTGGGATACCTTCATGGCCTGTGTCTGATCAATGAATCTACCCATAATTATAATTTTTTTAGTCCCTGAGCTTGACCAATATGTATTCCTAGTAGTTAAAAATGTCACTGTTTTAGTAGAATGCTAAAAACTTGTAACTTTTCCTCAAAAAATGATTAAGCCAAAATATGACATCGGTTTAATTGTTATTACTGTAACATGTTCAAACCACACCGTGTCATGTGATCTCATGAAAGTGAAAGTAACAGACACCCTGTCTGTAACTGTAAGCAGAATTTGCTTTCAAGAATGTCTCAGGAATATGTTTTGTTAAAAAATACAACAGATTACTAGATTGATTTAGTTTGTCGAGGATGAAGTTTGTCAGTGTCATTGCTGATTCTTCTCAGCATCACAGAGTCCAAATCAGGTATTTGTGTGGCTTTGTGTGTGAGAAAGTGTGTTTGCATATATATGAAATGTTTTCTTGTTTTGTGTTTTGCCCTGTGATTTTTGCAGAGGCATCAAAGCTTTGGATTAACTGAGCATATGCTTTTCATTAGTTTAATTTAAAAATGAACAGTTAAAGTGTCTTTAGATCTTTTGTTTGCAACGGTGAATGGGCAGAAGTGGAAAATGTCATGTGTATGTGCCTAATTAAAGAGATAGTTTGCCCAGAAATTATTGCTTGTTTTATCCACCCTCAAGCCATCCTAGTGACTTTCTTCTTTCAGACGAATACAATGGCTAATCCAAGCTAGGCCATCTGTTGGAAGCTAGGCAGGCAATTATAGTTTTATAGTTATTATATTATAGTTATAAAGTTTTAAATATGGATATTTTTTTCTCACTCAAACGCTTCGCTTCAGAAGGCCTTTCCACTGAGCTGTGTGGATATCTTTTTTGATGGATGGATGAATGCACTTTTTTTTTTAATGGACTTCAAATCAAATAATCTATTTACTTCCATTATAATGCTTGGATTAGCCAGGACATTTTTTTAATATAACGATTGTATTTGCCTGGAAGAAGAATGTCATATACACCTAGGATGGCTTGAGGGTGAGTAAATCAAGGGGTAATTTCATTTTTGGGTGAATAACCCTTTAACCCTAATGTATGTGTTTTTTCAGATCTTTCAATGGACAAAATAAGCTCACACAATTGGAGAGCAGCAGCTTTCGTTTCTGCTTTGACAGCCGCAAGATCACACCAAACATTGAGTGTTAGAAATCAGGAATGGTGAGAGAACATTGTGCTTGGTACGTTTTCGTCCTCAAACCAAACTTGGGTATTCTGCAAGATTCAATTAGGTTTGTTCTTGCGCATCAAGCCTGACCAGAACGCTTCTGTTTCTTCTCACTGATCATTGGCTGTGTCTGAAATTGCCCCCTATACCCTTAAAGGGCACTATGACAGTTTCCATGACAGAGTTCAAGATAAATCTTTTCATGTCATCACTGGAGCTTCCAGTTTGCTAAGTTTCAAATGATTATTAAACATCAAGCTCAAACTATGCAAAAGCAAAGGGGATGGCATTTGTAGGGGTGTTACAAGTGAAACCGAATCCCTTCACAGTCACAAAGAGCCCTTTCAAAAAGTCCTTTATTAATTTATGGCAGGAGGGTTGGAATAAACGTATAAACAGAAGCATTAAAGTAGTTTTGTTTTGTTTGTAATATATAGACACATTTTCATCATGCATTTTATATTAAGTTTAAAAAAAAGTTTCATAAGTAAGGAATGTGTTTAATGCTTAAATTAAGAGCAGATTGGGAGCACACACACACACACACGCACGCACGCACGCACGCACGCACACACACACACACACACACACATATATTGTAGCCTATTGTTCCTTTCATGTGTTCCAAATGGCTTCATTATGACAAACAAGTGCCCTGCTCCCTCCAGTGTCCCCATGCACATCAAGGGCTCTTCCCTTTGGATTTAGTAGGGCATAGGGATGCTCACTTCCAAAATGGAATTTGTCCTATGTAAATAAAAGCCTAAATTAAATCTGTCCATGATGTAAAGCGATCGTGTCTCTTCAGAAATTTTGGACTAAACCGCTCAATTCATATGGATTCGTTTTAAGATCTGTTTAACTTTTTTAAGCATCAGTGGTAGTCGCGTAGCTGTCAGTGGAGGGACAGAAATCTCTCAGATTTCATCAAAAAGTTCTTCATTTGTGTTCTGAAGATGAACCAAAGTCTTACAGGTTTGGAACGACACAAGGATGAATAAATGTTGACAGAATTTTCATTTTGGGATTAATATATTTAGATTTAGGTCGAATTGTTGATTGCCATCCATCCATCCATTATCTTCCGCTTATCCGGGGCCGGGTCGCGGGGGCAACAGTCTAAGCAGAGACGCCCAGACTTCCCTCTCCCTAGCCACTTCCTCCAGCTCTTCCGGGGAACCCCGAGGCGTCCCAGACCAGCCGGGAGACATAATCCTCCAGCGTGTCCTAGGTCTTCCCGGGCCTCCCGGTGGGACGTGCCTGGAACACCTCCCTGGGAAGGCGTCCAGGAGGCATCCGAAATAGATGCCCTAGCCACCTCAGCTGGCTCCTCTCGATGTGGAGGAGCAACGGCTCTACTCTGAGCTCCTCCCGAGTGACCGAGCTTCACCCTATCTCTAAGGGAGCGCCCAGCCACCCTACGGAGAAAGCTCATTTCGCCGCCTGTATCCGGGATCTTGTCCTTTCGGTCATGACCCACAGCTCATGACCATAGGTGAGAGTAGGAACGAGATCGACCGGTAAATCGAGAGCTTTGCCTTACAGCTCAGCTCCTTCTTTACCACGACAGACCGGTACATCGACTGCATTACTGCAGAAGCTGCACCGATCCGCCTGTCGATCTCTCGCTCCATCCTTCCTCACTCGTGAACAAGACCCCAAGATACCTGAACTCCTCCACTTGGGGCAGGAACTTCCACCAACCTGAAGTGGGCAATCCACCCTTTTCCGACTGAGAACCATGGCCTCGGACTTGAGGTGCTGATTCTCATCCCAGCCGCTTCACACTGGCTGCAAACCGCCACAGTGCACGCTGAAGGTCCTGGTTTGAGGAGGCCAACACGACAACATCATCCGCAAAAAGCAGCGACGAAATCGTATGGTCCCCAAACCGACACTCTCCGGCCCTTGGCTGCGTTTCTAGAAATTCTGTCCATAAAAATTATGAACAGAACCGTGACAAAGGGCAGCCCTGCCGGAGTCCAACATGCACCGAACAGGTCTGACTTACTGCCGCAATGCGAACCAAGCTCTTGCTCCGTCATACAGGAACTAACAGCCCCAAGCAGGGGCCGCCAACCCCATACTCCCAGAGCACCCTCCACAGGATGCCACGAGGAACACGGTCGAATGCCTTCTCCAAATCCACAAAACACATGTGGACTGGTTGGGCAAACTCCCATGAACCTCCAGCACCCTGAAAAGGGTATAGAGCTGGTCCAGTTTTCCACGACCGGGTCGAAAACCACACTGTTCCTCCTGAACTGAGGTTCCACTATCGCCGAATTCTCCTCTCCAGTACCCTGGCATAGACTTTCCGGGAGGCTGAGAAGTGTGATCCCCATAGTTGGAACACACTCTCCGGTCCCCTTCTTGAAAAGAGGGACCACCACCCCGGTCTGCCAGTCCAGAGGTACTGTCCCCAACCGCCATGCGATGTTGCAGAGGCGTGTCAGCCAAGACAGCCCCACAACATCCAGAGACTTGAGGTACTCAGGGCGGATCTCATCCACCCCCGGTGCCTTGCCACCGAGGAGCTTTTTAACCACCTCGATGACTTCAGCCCGGTGATGGGCGAGTCCACTTCCGAGTCCCCAGCCACTGCTTCCTCAATGGAAGACATGTCGGTGGGATTGAGGAGATCCTCAAAGTATTCCTTCCACCGCCCGATGATATCCCCAGTTGAGGTCAACAGGTGCCCATCTCGACTGTAAACAGTGTTGGTAGGGCACTGCTTCCCCTCCTGAGGCGCCGAACGGTTTGCCAGAATCTCTTCGAGGCCAACCGATAGTCTTTCTCCATGGCCTCACCGAACTCCTCCCAGGCCCGATTTTTGCCTCCACGACTACCCGGCTGCAGCCCGCTTGGCCTGCCGGTACCCGCCAGCTGCCTCAGGATTCCCACAAGCCAGCCAGGCCCGATAGGGACTCCTTCTTCAGCTTGACGGCATCCATTACTTCCGTGTCCACCACCGGTTCGGGATTGCCGCCGACAGGCACCGGAGACCTTACGGCCACAGCTCCAACAGCCGATCGACAATGGAGGTGGAGAACATGGTCCACTCGACTCAATATCTCCAGACTCCTCGATCCGGTCGGTTCTGCCGAGGTGGGAGTTGAAGATCTTCTGACAGGGGCTCGCCAACGCTCCCAACAGACCCTCACAGTACGCTTGGGTCTGCCGAGTCTGTCCAGCCTCCTCCTCCATCGATCCAACTCACCACCAGGTGGTGATCAGTTGACAGCTCGCTCTCTCTTCACCCGAGTGTCCAAGACATATGGTCAAGGTCTGATGACACGACCACAAAGTCGATCATCGACCTCCGTCTAGGGTGTCCTGGTGCCACGTGCACTGATGGACACCCTTATGCTTGAACATGGTGTTCGTTATGGACAAACCGTGGCTAGCACAGAAATCCAATAACAGAACACCACTGGTTCAGATCAGGGGCCGCTCCTCCCAATCCTCCAGGTGTCACTGTCACTGCCCACGTGGGCGCTGAAGTCCCCAGTAGAACGATGGAGTCTCCAGTCTGAGCACTTTCCAGCACCCTCCCAGAGACTCCAAGAGGGCCGGGTACTCCGCACTGCCGCTTGGGTCGTGAGGCACACACGACAGTGAGAGACCTATCCCTGACTCGAAGGCGCAGGGAAGCGACCCTCTGCTCACCGGGTTAACTCCAACACATGGCAGCTGAGCTGGGGGCTATAAGCAAACCCACTCCAGCTCTCCGCCTCACCATGGGCAACTCCAGAGTGGTAGAGAGTCCAGCCTCTCTCAAGAAGTGTGGTTCCAGAGCCCAAGCTGTGCGTGGAGGTGAGCCCGACTATCTCTAGTCGGTACCTCTCGACCTCCCGCACAAGCTCCGGCCCTTCCCCGCCAACGAGATGACATTCCACGCCCCTAAAGCCAGATTCCGTGTCCAGAGATCGGGTCGCCGGGGCCTCGCCGACTGTCGCCCAATCCACTATGCACCGGCCCCTTACGCTCCCTCCTGAGGTGGTGAGCCCACAGGAGGGCGGCCCCACGTCATTTCTACGGGCTAAGCCCGGCCGAGCCCCATGGGGGGAGGCCCGGCCACCAGGTGCTCGCATGCGAGCCCCAACCCCAGGCCTGGCTCCAGGGTGGGGCCCCGGCTGCGCCATGCTGGGCGACGTCTCGGTCCTCTGTGTAATTTTGCTCATAAGGGGGTTTTTGTGAACTGTTCTTAGTCTGGCCCGTCACCAAGGACCTGTTTGCCTTGGGAGACCCTACCAGGGGCATATAGCCCCAGACAACATAGCTCCCAGGATCATTCGGATACTCAAACCTCTCCACCACGATAAGGTGACAGTTCAAGGAGAGGGAATTGTTGATTGGAGTCATGTTATTTGGAGTTTTTGTCAGTATTATTATTTTTCCATTGCACCAAGTCTTCAGTTTTGTGACTGTTATCTGTCACTGTGTGCTGCTTTGTTTTTGGAAGAAATAAACCCTCCTCTTTTAGTGCCACCACAACATGTTCAGCCTGTTTCTTGGTCATAACCATCACATAAAGCCAACAAAACATAGACATAACAGATTTCATTTATGATTTCTTTGTTTCATTTATTTTAGTGGCAATACAAATATTAACTTAATGACTTTAATTGCTTTAAAACAATCAAAATCAAACGTTCATAAAGTGTACATTGCAGAACCAGATGTGAAAGATGCAATTCAACCTTTTGATCACCAGATGGCCACAAGGTACATGTTGAAAAGCTTATGAAGAAGAAAGCCTTAAAGGGATAGTTCACCCAAAAATGTAAATTATATCATTTAGTCATGCTCAAGTTAACCTATAAATCTTAAAGGGATATCTTAAAGTTCAAAATGAAAATTCTGTCATCAATTACCCTCAAGTTGTTGTATGAATTTCTTTGTTCAACAGAAGAAATAACTGTATACAGGTTTGGAACAACTTACGGGTAAATGATGACAGAATTTTCATTTTTAACTACCCCTTTAATCTTCATCTGGCTGTCACTACAACACAAACTACTACATAGAAACATTAATCACATAGTGAGAACATTTGCCAATACATTTAAGTGCTGGTGATTAGGACCTCTGCACTGTGTAAGGTTTCTTGCCATAAATTAAAAACATCGGCCCAACACATTTCTGTAATACTGAAGATGTTACCTATCCATTTGAACAGGAAACACCCCTGTATGTAGAGCATACAGAGCATGTCCCATGTCCCACTCCCTCTTAATTCACCTTAAGTCAACAGGAAGACTGTATTAAGATACACATAGCTACACAGAAAAGTAAAGAAAACATTTGGCTATATATGTATGTTAACATCATATTTGGGTTGTTTTCATGCTCTTTAAATACTTTATACTTTAAATACTCTTTAAATGTGTTTTATAATGGTATATTGTCTTAATGTATGTATATAATGTCCAAAAAATATGTTTTATTAGTATTATTAGATAAAATAACGTATTTTTGGATGCACACACTCTCGCTTTCATTGTGGAGCTGTGGGTGACGTCATGGCGATGACAGGCTGAAAAAGACAAACAGTTTACAGTCAAGAACTCTGCATCATATTTCCCATCATTCATTCAGCTCTCCAGCATCGACAGGCTGAGAAATGAGCATTGCTTACCACGTGAGAACTGGCAGTGCAGCAGGGAATCACCTTGCAGCAGTATGCGGCTAAAGTGACAGAGAGAACAATCTGAGTCACCGCCATCAGTTGATCTAATGAACTTATATGACTCAATCCCTCCTGTGAGCAAAGAGAGGAAACAATATATAAACAACAACATTTAATGGAAAATATTTCATCATCATGTAATAGTTTTGTCAATTAAGTGAATCAATAGCCTCCTCTTATCAGTTAAAGAAATAACTAAAAACTTTACAAGATTTATGAAGTTGGTTAATATTAATTTCTACATTTAGAAACCGTATCAGTAGTTTATGAAAGCTTTTGCTTTTCAGCATCTTAGTACGCAAAGCATTATTTTCAAAAGTGACAGTAATAGCATTAAAATCTTCTCTTTAAAACGGTTTAGCTTACCTCTAAAAGTTCACATGGTTTGTTTTCATGTGTTGTCTCGTTATAATGGTGGTAGCGCCAGCAGGAATTAATAAATGCAGGTTCCTTCATTGTCAAGAGAAGACAGAGAGTATATGCCACACATGTGACTACCTGCATTCCCAAACATGCCTTGAGCTGTTAAAGAAATAAAATGATACACTCAGAAATACTTATTTCCTTCTGGGCACTCAGAATTTCAGTGGCCACATTCTACATATTGTGCTTTTTTTTTGCTGTGTGTCCAAATAGTCTTACTGTCGGTAGGTGGAGTTTCTGGGCTGCTATCGCCACACTGCCAGCAATTATGCCCTGTTAAGAGGAAACATAGGGTTCGTCTCAATCAGCTCCCTAGTTCAGTAGTCAGGGCACTGATCAGAGAGTCAGCCCACTGGCTTATGTCCTGATCAGAGCCCTGAGCACTGAACAAGGGAGCTGATTGAGACGCACGCATAATGTTACATAAGGGACGGGCAACTTCATTCCTGTCCTGCAGAGTTTAGCTTTGGCTCCTACCCTAATAAAACACTCCTGAACAAGCTGATCAGTGGCTGTATCTGAAATCACATGCTTACCTAATACAGGTCCTTCTAAAAAAATTAGCATATTGTGATAAAAGTTCATTATTTTCCATAATGTAATGATAAAAATTAAACTTTCATATATTTTAGATTCATTGCACACCAACTGAAATATTTCAGGTCTTTTATTGTTTTAATACTGATGATTTTGGCATACAGCTCATGAAAACCCAAAATTCCTATCTCAAAAAATTAGCATATCATGAAAAGGTTCTCTAAACGAGCTATTAACCTAATCATCTGAATCAACTAATTAACTCTAAACACCTGCAAAAGATTCCTGAGGCTTTTAAAAACCCCCAGCCTGGTTCATTACTCAAAACCGCAATCAAGGGTAAGACTGCCGACCCGACTGCTGTCCAGAAGGCCATCATTGACACCCTCAAGCGAGAGGGTAAGACACAGAAAGAAATTTCTGAACGAATAGGCTGTTCCCAGAGTGCTGTATCAAGGCACCTCTGTGGGAAGTCTGTGGGAAGGAAAAAGTGTGGCAAAAAATGCTGCACAACCAGAAGAGGTGACCGGACCCTAAAGGAAGATTGTGGAGAAGGACCGATTCCAGACCTTGGGGGACCTGCGGATTTAGTCTGGAGTAGAAACATCCAGAGCCACCGTGCACAGGCGTGTGCAGGAAATGGGCTACAGGTGCCGCATTCCCCAGGTCAAGCCACTTTTGAACCAGAAACAGCGGCAGAAGCGCCTGACCTGGGCTACAGAGAAGCAGCACTGGACTGTTGCTCAAATTTTGCATGTCATTCGGAAATCAAGGTGCCAGAGTCTGGAGGAAGACTGGGGAGAAGGAAATGCCAAAATGCCTGAAGTCCAGTGTCAAGTACCCACAGTCAGTGATGGTCTGGGGTGCCATGTCAGCTGCTGGTGTTGGTCCACTGTGTTTTATCAAGGGCAGGGTCAATGCAGCTAGCTATCAGGAGATTTTGGAGCACTTCATGCTGCCATCTGCTGAAAAGCTTTATGGAGATGAAGATTTTGTTTTTCAGCATGACCTGGCACTTGCTCACAGTGCCAAAACCACTGGTAAATGGGTTACTGACCATGGTATTACTGTGCTCAATTGGCCTGCCAACTCTCCTGACCTGAACCCCATAGAGAATCTGTGGGATATTGTGAAGAGAAAGTTGAGAGACGCAAGGCCCAACACTCTGGATGAGCTTAAGGCCACTATCGAAGCATCCTGGGCCTCCATAACACCTCAGCAGTGCCACAGGCTGATTGCCTCCATGCCACGCCGCATTGAAGCAGTCATTTCTGGAAAAGGATTCCCGACCAAGTATTGAGCGCATAACTGAACATAATTATTTGAAGGTTGACTTTTTTTGTATTAAAAACACTTTTCCTTTATTGGTCGGATTAAATATGCAAATTTTTTTAGATAGGAATTTGGGGTTTTCATGAGCTGTATGCCAAAATCATCAGTATTAAAACAATAAAAGAGCTGAAATATTTCAGTTGGTGTGCAATGAATCTAAAATATATGAAAGTTTAACTTTTATCATTACATTATGGAAAATAAAGAACTTTTATCACAATATGCTAATTTTTTGAGAAAGACCTGTATATTGCAGGCGAAAAACAGTATGACGAAAGTAGCATGTCCTAATTCAGAGTACTCGTAAAAAAAGTACAGAGGGACCTACTACTTCCGGTGAGATTCTGAAGTGTGCATATGGTGCGTTCAAATCCTCCTGGGAAGTTCGGAGGTAGTAAGTCGTGTTTACAACATCATGTGCGTTCAATTCACTTTCATCAGAATAAGATGGCGGAATACTTTCCCTTAATTAAATTACACAAAAATACAGCAAGGTTCTTAAAGTCTACTTCCAAAAAATGAAAAAACAAGGGATGTGCATCAGGTGTGTTTTGCTTTTTATGTTTTTGATTAATTTATGAAGCGTTATCATATGCTATCGCTGTAGACCGAAAAGCCTGAAAATATCACTGCTAAATACTGAGATTCCGCCATGTTTCTCACTGACACGGCCCGCTAACTCGTAAAGATCGGGGCTTAAAGAAAATCCCAAGCTTCCCACTGGTATGTGACTTTATGGTGCCGTTCATGTGCATTCAACTCGTAAATACGATCTTTACGACATGACTTGAACGCACCAATAGAATGGTGCAGGTATGACCACTTTGTAGGCCAAAATGCAGAAGCGAGTTAGCATTTTAGCACTTGCTTTTCCATCGTACCGAAGTCAATGGGTTTTTTGAATGGGGTTTTTGGTTAAAGATTAAACGTCACCACGCCTAAAAAGTAAGCTCAGTCCGCTTTTATAACCTCATTATGCTTATAATTGTGCTCCTACAAACTATTACTTTCTGTGAAATAGTGTTGAGATAAAAACTGAAAGATTTGTCGGAAGCTTAGCGTTGACGTTGATGGTGACGCATTCACACAGGGCTTCGGCGTTCAAGCTTGACGGAGGGCGTGGCTGAAGCTTGCAGCTGATGCGACCATCATAGTGACAACAGCCAATCACACGTCTGCTCTAGGGTTGCACGAACGAAATTGGCTAGTGTCTCCTCTAGGGTATTTGCATAGGGCGACCTGATTGGATGATGCCTGGGGTGGCGCATGAAAAGTTGAGAAATCTTCAACTTCTGCCGCTTGCAATGCGAGTGAAGCGACGCGACAGAACCCACAGTTCGGCAACGCATGACATCACGCATTCAAAGTAAATGAGAAGCGACGCCCTGTGTGTATGCAGCATGATGTTAGCGAGTCGCGAATGTGGTGTATTTTGTTTAAAACTTACCTTTAGCTTTTTAGTTCTGGCGACTGCATTTAGGCTTCAAAATTCAGAAAAATTCTGTTTATCCGTGAAAATTATCTTGATGAACAAAACGTGTAAGTATCATAAACTTTTGTGATAATCCAAAAGCCTATGGGAAAATCCCATTTTGTTTTTCTTAAGGGAACCAGTATGATGCGAACTGCCGGATGGCCTACAAAGTAACTTAATACCTGGGTAAGGTAAAGACTAGAAGGGATATAGCTTTTTTATTATAATTTTTTTGTTTTGTTAATTTATTCATTTCATACTTGTTTTTATACTATGTTAGTTGTAATCATTTGATGTATAATCTTTGTTCACGGACTGGGATGGCTGAATGTTTGTAAATTAAATTCTATAATAATTTTTTTTTCAAAAAGAAAAAAGGAAGGGATACAGCCACTGGGCATGCGCACATCAATAGGCCTATTGCATAATTTAATTACCGCATTTAAATTATTGAAGGGTAGGTTTAGGGTTGGGGTAGATGTAGACGTTAATAAAACACAATCTGATAAGTAGCAAATGTAATTTATTGTTGTTTTATCATGAGATTTTTGCATTGTTAGTATGGCGCCGCCGTGTTCGGTCGCCGTTCAGGTCGCTCCGCTAAGACTTTGCTTTTATTTATTATTCTACTATCTTTTATTCTCTATTTTTTCCAACGGATCATCTGCTTTGATCTGTTACGACAGCAAAACACTTCTGGAAATTGGTCACCGCTACACTGACCTGTTTCAGGACACTTTCTCCAATCTTCCATCTGTGATTCGCCGGGACGCCAAGTTGAACAATGGCCACTCGAGTCGACGGCGAAGATTCAAAAACACCGCTGGAAACGCGCTGGGATCCGCAACAGACTGAGAAAAAGAGCATTCAGTCCTCCTCTCCCGAGCATTTTGCTTGCAAATGTCCAATCCTTGGAGAATAAGATGGACGATCTTAGAGCCAGGATAAGTTTTCAACGGGACATGAGAGACTGTAACATCTATTGTTTGTCCAAACATGGCTCACTTCGCGTCCCGATACAGCCGTGACGCCGTCCCGAGAACTTCTCTGTTTTTCGGATGGACAGAACAGCCGATGCCGTAAATCCAAAGGCGGTGGAGTGTGTTTTATGATAAACAAGAAATGGTGCGATCCTAGGAACATCTCCATTATTTCGCGATCCTGCTCGCCACTTGGAACATTTAACAATCATTTGCCGTCCATTCTATCTGCCGAGGGAGTTTTCTCGGTCATCGCCACTGCCGCTTATATTCCACCACAGGCGGACACGGGCTGGCATTATCTGGCCTCCATGATGTGACCAGCGGCTTTTAAACAAACACCCCGACGCTGCTTTCATCGTCTGGGTGATTTTAACAAAGCAAACTTAAAGAAAGTATTGCCAAACTTTCACCAGCATGTCTCCTGCCCCACACGAGGAGCAAACACACTGGATCATTGCTACTCCGCTTAAGAACGCCTACAAAGCTCGCTCACAGCCAGCTTTTGGCAAATCGGACCATGCCGCCATTTTCCTCACACCGAATATAAACAAAGGCTCGCTCAAGAACCCCGGTGAGGAGGGAAGTTAAACGCTGGTCATCCCATTCAGAGATCGCGCTACAGGCAGCTCTTGATGACGCCGACTGGGACATGTTCCGCACGAGTTCTGATGACGCCAGCGAAGTTCACGGATGTGGCGCTCTGCTTTATTAACACACTGACAGAGCAAGCCACACAAACAATAACTTTAACGCCCTTCCTAATCAGAAACCGGGTGGACAGTACAATCCGCGCTGCAGTAAACACACGCACTGCAGCCTATAATGCCGGTCTCCTAACAGGGGATATGAGGGAGTACAAAGCATCATGTTACGCCTCCGGCGCGCCGTCAAAGCCGCAAAGCTCCGTTATAAAGACCGAGTGGAATCTCATTTCCAACTCAACGACTCGGCGGATGTGGCAGGGACTTAGGACCATCTGTGCTTCTGGAACTAAATCCTCTGCAGAGGTGAGAGCTGATCCGTTGCTTGTGAACGAGTTAAACTCTTTCTACGCCGCTTGATTGTAATCGCGCAGCGACCGCCGAGTGACGCTGGCCAGAGAGTCCTCAGAGCAGCAACAGTCACGTGATCTCTGTCTCGGAGGACGAGGTTCGGAGGGCACTCAAACGTGTGGATGTCAGGAAAGCTGCTGGGCCAGATGGTATTTCAGGTCGTGTTCTACGGTCCTGTGCTGATCAGCTCGCTGGGCTCTTTACATCCATATTTAATGAGTCCCTTGCCACATCTGTTGTCCCCACCTCCTTCAAAAAATCCACTATCATCCCTGTACCTAAGAACAGTAAACCCTCTTGCCTAAATGACTATCGCCCAGTGGCTCTCACATCTATAGTCATGAAGGTCTTTGAGAGACTCATTAAAAACAACATTTGCTCCTCCATTCCTGACACTTTGGACCCTCTTCAGTTTGCCTATCGTCCCAATAGATCGACTGAAGATGCCATCTCTCACGCCCTTCATTCCTGCCTTACTCACATCGACAGCAAAAGTGGGAACTATGTCAGGCTGCTATTTATTGACTATAGCTCAGCCTTTAACACCATAGTTCCCATTAAGCTAACACACAAACTCCTGGATCTCGCCTGAATTCTTCTCTCTGCCTCTGGATTGAAGATTTCCTCACTGGCAGACCCCAGGCGGTGAGAGTAGGCCAGTTCACCTCCACCTCCATCACCCTGAGTGTGGAGCTCCACAGGGCTGTGTGCTGAGTCCCCTGCTCTACTCTCTACACCCATGACTGTTTGTCCACACACAGCTCCACCTCTATCATCAAGTTTGCTGATGATACTGTTGTCCTGGGTCTCATTTCCAACAACAATGAGACGGCATACTTGGACGAGGTGGAGCAACTGACATCATGGTGCCAGGACAACTGTCTCTCTCTGAATGTTAGCAAGACCAAAGAACTGATTGTGGACTTCAGGAAGAGACAGCAACGGTCATACTCCCTCTCATGATCAGCGGGACACCGGTAGAGAGAGTGAACAGCTTCAAATACCTGGGTGTGAACATCTCCGAGGACCTGACCTGGACTGCACATATCCAGACACAGGTGAAAAAAGCCAGGCAAAGACTGTACCACCTGCGCCAGCTGAGGAAATTCAGGGTTTCACCAGCTATCCTGCAAACTTTCTATCGAGGGGCGATAGAAAGTGTCCTGACTCAGTGCATCACAGCGTGGTACGGAACAGCACCAGTCATGACTGCATAGCCCTGCAAAGAGTGGTGCGCTTATCCGGCGCATCTCAGGGTCAGCTCTCCCCCTCTGCAGGACATTTACACCAAACGCTGCAGAGGGAGAGCTACCAAAATCATCAAAGACATTACCCACCCTGCGAACTCTCATTTCACCCTGCTGCCATCTGGTAGCTGCCTCCGAAGCCTGATGGCAAAAACTGAAAGACTCAGGAGGAGTTTCTTTCCCCAGGCCATCAGACTCCTGAACTCAGTCACGTGACTGCACTTCACCCTGCATACACATAAACATCCGGTTTTAACATTACATCCACATAGTGTCATTGCACTGCACTTTGTTCTTATTGTTACTGTGTAACAACCAGTAATTAAACCTGTTTGCACATTATACTTCTGTTTGCACATTACATTATACCCATTGTTTGCACATTTTACTTACTTATATATATTTTATGTTAACCAGTTATTTATTTTATCTTTTACTTGATTACTTATAATTCTATGTTGAGTACTTTTTATTCTATTCTATTTTTAATTTCCTCCTTGTGTTTCTATAACTGTTATTTGCACTGTCTATGGAGCGGACCTGTTTACATTTCACTGCCAGTTATATATTCTGTATATAATTGTGTATGTGACAAATAAAACTTTTGAATCTTGAATCTTGAATCTTGAATCACTTCCGGCTGTTTCCACAACCCTGGGTATGCTCATTACGTCACCGTCGGTCGGCCTGACTGACTGCCGTTATGCAAAAGCAGGTTTGCAAAAAACAAGCTCTGTGATTAACAAACGATTATGATACTTACACCGTACACGTTTTGTCCATCGAGATAATTTTCACAGATAAACACAACTCGTATTAATTGTGAAGCCTAAATGCAATAGCCCTCACAACAGCATTAACATTTTTTTTTTTGTCATTTGATTCAATGGTAATATAATACAAAGTATAGTGTTATAATGTGGCCTAGGCTACATTAAAAAAAATTGAATCTGCAGGTGTCACGTGATAGAGCTCCCACAAAATTCTTTTAGAGTTTACAAATTCTAATTACGAGTTCTGCGATGACGTGAATGCTTCTAACAAGTTGGAATCTCTAAATTACGGTAATTTCGTCAAGGCGTGAACCCAACACACTTAAATGGCGTATGAGCAGGCTTATAATGTACAAAATAATCAATTACAGTTAAACATATACAATAGATACTTACAACAAAGGACAACGCTAGCATGATGCTGTTTGCAACCTGCTCATCATTACCAATATAAAACAAAAATCTGCAACCAATGAAGAAGACAGCCAGCGCGATCTCCGTCACCTGTGGATGACAAATACAACTCTTCAGTAGACGTGTTTGAGAATAAACTGTATTCTACTTTAACGCGAACTTAACGTGTACCCCTAAAATCTTGGGTTCTGCCTCCAGGTATTTGTATTTTTGACGAGGGTTCCTCTGGAAAGTAACTTCCAGGAACGTCCCCGCGTCGCGTGCATCGCTCGTCATCGCCGAGGCAACATCCGAAACCTCTGCCTCGGGCTCGCCTGTTGAACAGCGCCAAAAGTCTTGGGTCCAGGTTCGGTTGATACAAATAACCATTTATAATATACACATTATTTATAAGATATCTTACTCGTCATGTTCTTCGGCTGGTCTTTTATATATGCGTTCAAAACAATCTCTATTGCGCCCACAGATCCTGGAAAAGGCTCCGTTGTTTGGTTTTCGGAATGTTTTCCCCCTTCTCCCCTCTGGAGCATGAGTTCATACAGACGTCTGTGGCAAGCCGGTTTAACATTTAAAGGCACAATATGTAGTTTTTTTTTTTTTTGTATTAAGAAAATCCAAAAACCAGTAGAACAGCGTTTGTTGACTGATCCAAATGTTTCCAAGAATGGTTAAATCCAGAGAAATAAGCAATTTTTACCAGGACACGGACCACCCGCATTACCCCTCGATTTTTATTTTATTTTTTAGAAACCATGGAAACACAATATATATTATGTTTTATTAGGCAGGTGATCAACACATTCATTTCACACAAGTCTAGTACGATTATGTGGTTTTGTTTCATACAGTGTATACTTTTATTTTTTATTTACCCTGAAAGAATTGAAGAGAAATGTGCCAGTGTAACATGACTTGACTTGAACTGTATGACTCGAGAATACTTCATTACAACTAAAGTAATTAAATTAAGCTAAATAAAATCTAATTTATGTTTTCAATCTAGATTAAGGCTGTCAATAGATTAAATGATAGCATGTTTTGTATTTACTGTGATGTAAATTCGCTGACATTTGCCAGTTTATTTCCAAGTGCTTTAATGCCAAATATGTCTCTCTTTCTAATGACGGAAAATATACAAAACTGTTAATGATACCAGTGTTTTATCGATGTTTCTCTTAAAGCAAGTTCAGACATTATTGGGACAAAATGCCACCAGAGTTAATAAAATGCACCCAAAATTCAAGCCCTAGTATGAGTAATTTTTTATATTTATAACATTTAGCAATTTTTCCAGAATATTAGTGCGATTTTCAAATGTGATCTTGATTTTATACAACAATTCAGTAAACAAAAAGTTAATAGTGTGATGTGACATTTTAGACTTTTTATCGATATTATCGACAATATTCTCTCTCTATTTTTTTAATCTATTTTTCCAATGACAATAGTTCCAAACAAGCCACCGCAAATGCGATCTGTGGCAAGTGTAACCCCTCCTGTTCGAAATGCCTGCTCCAAGCGGGAATCAAATCCGGGTCTGCCGGCATGAGAGTCGGAAGCTCTAACAAGGTCGCTAAAGCATCTCTTGAGATCAGAGGAGTGAGGTTTACTCACACAGCGACTACTAGCTGGCCTCCGTTACACAAGCAGTTTCGTTACTGTGCTGTTTCTTCACTAAACAAATCTGGGGGTTTGAATGAATCAGTTCAGTGATCCAGTGGCCCAATCACTTGCTTTGGTCCAGAATGAATCTGCCGTTTGAACCAATCAGTGATTTTTCCGCCACTTACGGGCGTTTTTATTTAATTTTTTCTATATTCAAAATGCAACATGTAAATTAATCTCATAACATTATTTATGCAGTTGTAAAAGCATTCACCTCTAAGATTACACATATACATTAACATTAAAATGTAAAATCTTAGTAATCATAAAATGATTATAAACAGATAAATTATGATTTTTATTATCGCTATTATGGTATAAATGTATAATTAAGAAAGTTCATCATTTCTGAGGGAAAAATAAATAAGGTTGAGGACAGTATAAACTTGTTTCTGTATACTTGTATATACTTGTTTCTGTTTGGTATTGTGACTTGACTTGCTTGGTTTGTGTGCACTGCGACTTGAGACTCGAACACGTGTGACTTGCCCCCACCTCTGCATATGACAACTTATAATGTTATCTGATCTAATAAAAAAAAAAATCCAAGACAAACTAAAATATTTTGTCAATAAAATACAATTATTAACTTTTTCATATAAAATAATGGCATTTTTTTAATAATTAAAAAAATATATATTTACTCTCAGTGTTTATTCACCCTTTTCTTGTGATTTCTCAACAGAATTCATAAAGGTATAGAATAGAATAGCATATCGTTCTAATAGGTGCGCAACATGCCCCGCCTGCGCAACTGGGATTTAACCACGGCTCGTGTCTTCTGCAGGTTAGATCAGCAGTAAAGAACTCTCAACTGTTAAATAACAGATATAAGGTTACAATAATATCAGATTTGTCTTATTTTAAATAAACACAAAACAGAGTAAAAATTAAAGTAAGAAATTTACTTTTGCTATAGTTAAATATGTTCAGTGATATCTTCTGAATATTTTGGAATTTTGGTGCAATATTTTCTTGATAAAGTGTTGATATGGCAACTAGTAAATACACTAAGTTGTATTTACTAGTGAAGAAGTGGAACCAGCGACTGTGGCATAATAAAAGCTCCGCTGCTGTCGAGCCGTGTGTCACGCTGGTCTCTCATTAGCAAACGCTCCAGCAGCCTCGTTACGCTCCCACAACACTCGGCCCTGCTCTGCTTCGTACTACAGTAACGTTAATAATCTCATCCATGAACATGATTACTGCCCGAGTCCCATCCCTATTCTTTTCCACCGGCTGTGAGGTGAAGACCACTACTCCCTTGAAATCCGCGTTCAATCTCGTGTCATCAAGCTACGACTTTGTTTTGAAGAGGTGACCTCTAGCGGTACATAAAGAATAAATAATAGCACTAGTATTAAATGAATAAGTACTTGTACCTAATGGAATAGATACTAGTATCTAAAAAAAATAAGTACTAGTAGCATAAAAATAGATACTAGTACATTTTAAGGATTAAATGTTAAAATGGCTTGCCATATAGGTTGTTCAACAACACAGCTGGAAAGGCTGAACTTGAAACCAAAGGCGTATTTTACAGTGCGCGCCTCTACTTTATAAAAGGTTTCTTATGAACAGGGAAAATAGTTTGCATGAGATGTCAACAAACACTACTGAGCTGCACAGACATAAGAATATACAAGTTAAAATATATTGAAAGAGAAAGACAACTTTAAGACGAGGCAGAAAAGGCTAGTCTGTTTTCAAATTTCCTGGCAATTCCCAAGGTAAAGATGCTCTCGAGCGCTTCCTCGATTGCAAAACAAATCTTTGAAATGTAAAAACACTCTCAATGTTTAACATTATCGAATGAATAAAGGCATAAAAAGGTTTAAAAATAGTTAACTCCCTCAAGAAGAGCTTAAGTTAGAACACATAAGCTTAATTTAAAAACATCATTTAGAGGATGACTTTAGCTGTTGCTTAAACAACTGTTCTGAAAACATGATTTTGCATCTGCGCAGCCACATAACACATTGCCAAAAATAATGCTCGTGTTTTGCCCTCTTCCTCTTCCATTTCTACACCACAGAATTAGCAGTCAAGTGAACAAAAATCTTATTTTTTTTGCACTAATATACAAAAGGTAATCCACATGAGATTAATTAAAGCGAGTAAACTATGAAAATTCACGTATTGCAGTGCACGGCGAGAAAGACAAATCAGGGCCAACGTTAAACATGCATTACCATGACATTGTGTTACGTTTTTAATGCTACATATGAAAAAAGAAACATTTTTGGGGCACTTTTTTTTATTATTCGTATCCAAAATTACACATTATTCCCATTATTCAGTGCATTCAGTGCATAAATGCAGCTTGAGTTAAAGGATCTGACCACAATACAATATAGTGAAGCTCTTTAGTTTGCAAAAACCAAGCACAACAGAAAGAAAACCAGGATGCAGAAAAATCCTTTTTCTTATTAATTACAACACAGTGTAGCCTTATATATTCCAACATAAACGTAAGCAAATGAATTCCCTTTTATGCAGCCTTTAGGTTTGAAAACAAATTTGAACATATTTATCAGATTACCATTGGCTTATCAGACAGAAAATGCAATGCATGTCACATGCAGTGAAGAGCACCTATAGAAGAAAACACTTACATAAGATGGAGCAAAAGTAGATTTTGCACATCCTTCTGTAATGTCAGTATTAGGTTAGGTTCTTTTAAAAAAGGTGATTAGTTTATGAAGGTAGGCTAAGGCATGCACTAAGCCATTTGTTTGTATGGTTGCAGCTTGTGTTAGGATGTGGCATACGTTCTCTGTATAGTAAACATTATTTGGACAGATCCTGAGCCATCCATGTTCATCAGTACATAAGTAACATTCCCTTAAGACATAACAGCATTACATTTCCTTTAAACCGGAATCACTGGTATTCTCATTAATCAGGACTTATAGGCTTCTATAGTGACTGGTATCCATTACTTCTTCGTTTCCTGCTGATAAGATAAGCAATGATTACAATGACGATGAGAATGATGAGGATTATGCCCACGGCGATGGGAACGCGGTAGTCCGGTTTATCAGCCTTGCATAGATCAGCTGTTGTAAAAACACAAACAGAGCATGGTGACCTTTTATCTCATAGTAAGAAATGAAAACAGAGTCAATTTCCTAGTTTTACAGGCAAAAATGAAAGGCTGGAACACACAACACGACTTTTCAAATCTGAACTGATTTTAAAACACTGGGCATCATAATCGTGCCAACTTTGTAAATGGTTTGAGAAAAATGGGCATCATACACTAAACAATATCAAACATGTTTGATTCTCAGACTGGACCAAATTATAGTCTGAATCTAAAAGTGACCATTTTACACTACGCAATCTGTCAACTCACTAGTGTCCACTCATCCAGACTGAAAATCTCAAATAAATAAAAAAATTGGGCAAAAGTTGTGTAGTGTTTTCCAGTTTTAAAATAACAATAAATCAGTAGATACTAATATAGGTGGCCAAAATTGCAGTCACAACTGTTCATTTACAGGTGTACTACAGATAATATTTTAATTTGCATGACTTACAAGACCTAACAAGAGTTGTCATGTCAAATAATAAAATAAAATATATTAGGCAGCCTTTGGACTTTGTAACAGGTATAATTTTTCTTAGCAGCGGTTGTTTAGAGTCATCTGGCTGGTCTAACCAGCTCCTTTGCATTGGCACGTTTGCAATAATCTTTGTAAACAAGTGCGAGTATGTAGGGCATAAGGGTGAGCGTGATTTCACCAAGTGCAACATCTTTGTTGATCCTGGAACAACATTCCAATCGATTTGAGATTTAAGTTTATGTCAAGCTTTAGCTTACAGCCAGGGTAGGGTGCTTCTACATCAGTGTTATTCACCAATCATGTCCCTCTGATTTTAGGGGTAACTTATGAGTAGGACTAGGAATATGACGCTAAATATGTTGGTCCTTGGTAAAATCACAGTGACCAGGCCAAAAGCTATACAGCGCTTAAAAAAGGCAAAGCTTTTCATAAAGCAACAGAACATCCTTCAGTACAAGGATGGGGTGCTTTAAGATGTTGAAATGTCATTACTCTATACTTACTTGTACCGAACTCGTCCTTTTTGATGTTGAAGGCCTGAAGTCTGTAATTGGTCAGATCTAGACTCACACCGTTGCCCATGAACACGGTCTCAGAACTGCAGGAGTAAGAGTGACCCGGAGCAGCGGCAAACAGCTCAAGAGATTCGTTCTTCCCACTGTATTCTTTTATCACTATGTTGACAAAAATAAAATTAAAATTAAACAAGCGTAATTGTAATGATAATAAGTCAAAACTCTTCCACTACCACTCATGTTTGAAATGGGGAAAATGAATTCACATGTACATCTACACGACAATGTACTAAAAACTGAAACGTTTTTCCTTTGCATTTTTCACATACAGACGACAACATTGTCACAATGATCCCCATTCACATGGATAATGCCAGGCCAGTAGGTGGCGATATCACTTTGTAAAAAAACATGATGGTACCGCTTTCACAAGTTCACGTTTTTATAGTCTCTAAAATAGAGACAATAATGGTATCATTTTCAAAAATGTGCAAAAGTTTGCGTTTTCAGCATAACCCAACACAAAAAAACACTGGTGTCTTGTAAATGAACGGCCAAAATGCATAACAACTTTTTTTTAAATGGTGTCGTGTAAACAACCACTAAATATCTTTTGAGTTTTTATGCAAGGTCATAATGTTTTTTAATTCAAAATGAAATGCATTCATGCACATGGTTTTTCACAGTGAGGGAAAGACGACATTTTCTGTAATCAAAAGATAATAATACTTCCTTATTCTTCCTTGTCAGCATGTGACATTTACTGTTGAAAAACTGGTTGATCTGCTTGGCCTGCCTTGTTTTATTGAGGCTTGGCTTTTTATATCACTTTAAAGTTAGTAGTTTGAAGTAAGAATTCTGTTGTATGGTAAATTTAAGACCTTTTAAGACCAATTAAGGAATATTTAAGGAATAACTTGTCAATATGTTCTCTATGTAAATGATACACAATGAGTTGTATCAGCAACACTTCAAAGTTTGAAAATACAATTTCCAATAGCTCTCCATAACTTTTTAATTAATTTCACACATAAAAATAGCTTAACGTTTGAATAGCTCTGCTCCCAAACACTAGAATACGGAAATAAATGTACTATACCTTCTGATCACACTGCAAAAAAAGTCATGTTCTATTTCAGTAGTTTTGTCTTGTTTTCCAGTGCAAATATCTAAAATCAAGATCCATTAAAGGGTTAGTTCACCCAAAAATGAAAATTCTGTCATTAATGATGTCGTTCCACACCCGTTAGACCTCCGTTCATCTCTGGAACACAGTTTAAGATATTTTAGATTTAGTCCGAGAGCTTCTGTCCTTCCATTGAATGTATGCACGGTATACTGTCCCTTTCCAGAAAGGTAATAAAAACATCATCAGAGTAGTCCATGTGACATCAGTGGGTTAGTTAGACTCTTTTGAAGCATCGACAATACATTTTGGTCCAAAAATAACAAAAACTACGACTTTATTTGTGGATTGAAAACAAACAATGTTTGAAGAAGACAATGCTGAATAAAGTTGTAGTTTTTGTTATTTTTTCGACCAAAATGTATTGTCGATGCTTCAAAAGAGTCTAACTAACCCACTGATGTCACATGGACTGCTTTGATGATGTTTTACCTATTTCTGGACACGGACTGTATAGTGTGCATTCACTTTCAATGGAAGGACAGAAAGCTCTCGGACTAAATCTATAATATCTTAAACTGTGTTCCGGAGATGAACGGAGGTCTTACGGGTTTGGAACGATATTAGGGTGAGTCATTAATTTTTGGGTGAACTAACCCTTTAACTGAAGAAGCAAAATGACAAGATGAGAAATCTTGTGAAAGTGATTTTATGATTAAAACAAGAACAAATGTCTGCTATTGGGTACAGAAAAATCTACTTAATTCAAATGCTACTTAACAGACATTTGTTCTTGTTTTAAGCATAACTCACTTCATTTTGTTACATTTCTCAGAAAACAAATTTTCTTAATTTCTTCATTTTGCATCTCAAGTAAATGCATCTTGATTTAAGGATGTTTAGACGTTTGTACATGAAAAAAAATCCTGTAGATATTAATTATTATTTTGCAGTCCATGCAATTTAATTTTTAATTTAATTTAGGGCCCTATGACATCTGTTTATATATATATATATATATATATATATATATATATATATATATATATATATATATAGTTGTAGTCCATTTTAATGGTTACATTTTATTAGTCAAAGCATTAATTGAAGTCATGAAACATATACAATTTAACAGCAATTTATTACAAGTTTAACAAAAATACTTGGTAACACTACAGTGTCCTTTACCAAATTCTGCGTTTTCCATTTTTGCGTAAATAAATTATAGAATTAATGATATGGTATGATATGATATGATAATATTTGGTGAACTGTCCCTTTAAGTGTACTGACTTTTGATCTTTTCATCCAAAAGTTGACAAATCCCATGACATTCAACATTATACAGTAAATTCCATTTTTATGAATGGATTCTGCAATTAAGTGCACGTTTTCCACACTGCGGACATCATAGGATCCTGATTTAATGCCATGATTTTGAATTTGAGACTTTTAAAATATTTTTTAAGACATTTTTAAGGCCTTAAATTGTGGAAGGTCAAAATTATTTAAATTGAAAAAGACCAATCCTAATATTTAACCTCTTTGTTTAGATACCCAGTACAAAACCTGTGTAACTATACAGGTAAAAGTTGAAAGTCCTGGGAATAAATTGTCTCAATGAACATTGAGGATATATGTTATAATGGGTTAAGGCAACTGGTACTAGACATATGGCAGAGAATTTACCGTTAGGTTTGAAAGCATAGGTCAAGTCATACTCCACTAACTCGACATAGACCATTTTTGTTGTTTCATTCTGGAAAGTCCAAAAAAAGAGGAAAAGATTATTAGGATAGACAATAGAGTAAGAACCATAATGTATTATAAAACCATCACACAATTTTCAAAATCACAACAACAATCCTGTAACAATCAATAAACAACCTGGCCCTTAATGAGAAACAAACATTATCTTAATAACTGCAGCAGACTGATATGATGTGGGTCACCATATCGTAATCAATATGATGAGAACACCTGTGAGCTTATTGGTTCATTTGTGGCTGGGAGGTGGCACAGGTTTATATCAGGTAGAGCATAAATAACACAGTCTTTTATACTTCCTCCTAAAGTGCCTCAGAGTTCCCGTTTTCGGACCACATACATGAATTATGTTTGCCAATAAAGACCACTAGCCTAACTACAATGCTACAAGCATTGTATAAAAACGGTTAATGAAATATTTTGTTGCCACATCAGTTCCTTCATGTTTAGAATAGGCTATTTTTGAAAATCCATAAAAAGACTTACATTTTTAAATTTTAGGACAAATGTGCCTTCTTTGAAATTCAGAGTGATAGAAGCCACTTTATCCCCACATTGTCCACTGGCAGTAGTTTTGCTTGGCTGAACAATGAACGTGTCATTAACCTAGAAAGACAGAAATGTTTCAGAATAATGGATAATATTTATACAGATTATGGAAAAATTACAAGACAGTGTGTAAGATAAGTTGTTTAGATATAGTAAGCAGGAATCACACTTGGATGTATTGTAGATCTATCACTCCAACAGAAAGCATCTTACCTCACTGGTGTTCACACGGATCCCGATTGCCAAGTCAGCCAGAATACAGATGCTTTTTCCATCACTAACATTATACTTCCCCACTGTCATGTTGGTGGGTGGTGTTGGTACTGGTGGTGCAGAGGTAGTTGTGTTCGGGGCATGGGTTGTTGTGTTTGGAGAATGGGTTGTTGTGTTTGGAGCATGGGTTGTTGTGTTCGGGGCATGAGTTGTTGTGTTCGGGGCATGGGTTGTTGTGTTCGGGGCATGGGTTGTTGTGTTTGGGGCATGGGTTGTTGTGTTCGGGGCATGGGTTGTTGTGTTTGGGGCATGGGTTGTTGTGTTTGGGGCGTGGGTTGTTGTGTTCGGGGCTGGATTCAGACCGGCCATAAAAGCTGAACTATATTCACCTGAGGTGAGAGCTGAGGGAAAAAATGCAGACAAAGAATGTGAAAATTTTGTTCCCAAAGGGATCTACATCTGACCAAAGAATTCAGTGACATCCTCAATTAGAAAAATTATTCAAAATGTAAAAATAACAAAAATTACCTGTATAAAATATTTAGCTAGATTTTCGTGTGGAAGCAAGAAAAATACACACTTTACAGAGAGCCTCCATCTGTTTTACACGTGGTGTTTACATACATTCACTTCCTCCCAAGCGCGCTCGCGCTGTCACAAGTACACACACGTCAAAATTTCCCAACAGGGAAATGTGATAATTCACTTAAGCCAATTTCACGTGATGTGTGATCTTTAGATTAGCCGCATAATAGAAAGTGCTGACAAAATAACTGACAATCTCTTTGCTTTAGGGAAAGTTCAGTTTAACAGTAGACAAAAATGTTCACTTGGGTACACTCTCAGAAAATAATATATACAAAAACTGGGATGGTTGGGGTGAATTCAAGTCGATTGGGTCACTTTTTGCCATTGAGATGATTGGGAAAAAGTGTCTCAATCAACCTGTATTCACCCTACCCTTTAAAAAGGTTCTAATATAGGCCCTACTACCAATATGTACTTTTAAGGTACTAATGTGCACTCTTTAGGTACAAAGGTGTGCCTTTTTAAAAAGGGTTTTTGTACCTTTTTTTTCTTCTTATTTTCTGTGAGTGTACACTTTTTTTAATATTATTTTTTTAATATTAATTACTACATTATCCCAACTTAGGCTTTAAATATGTCTAGCTCTTTACTCTTTATAATGCTCTGACGTTTAAATTTCACTCAGGAGCCTGTTTTCTCTTCATAGCGTTGTATTCAAGTCAGGCATGGATATCGAAACTACTTCAGTTTCCGAAAAGTGTCAAATAATACATCTTTTCGCTGTCATTTTTGCTTAAGAAAAACGTTATGCATACAAATAAACTAATAGCTAAAGTTAAATATTAATTTAAAATAGGCTATAGGTTACAGTTGTAGCCGGTGAGTCACTTCCTTATTGGTGAAATCAGTCGGTTTTATATTGGTTTGCACTTTTTTTAAACATAGGCTATATTTCAAGTTCTATACAGTGCAGTGCGATTCAATAGACAAATATTTCAGTACATCACAGTATTTAATTAATGGTGGTTAATTAATAAGTATACATAATTCAACATTTCCTTTTTAAAGCGAGTAATGAAGTAAAATAGCGTACTTTACCTGTTGCAGCAATGAAAAGCGCGATCAATAATAATCCGTGTTTCATTTTTACGCCTTTATTTCGATGCACCTTACACAAAAACTGTGGATCGTCAGCTGTAAAGCGGCTCGAGTGGTGTCGAAAGCTAGTCGCACAGCGCACTTATTCGTCTGAAACGAAACCACTGATAAGGTAAAGGAAGTTCAGTTCAACCTTACCACACTCGCTTTGAGTGTCCAATCACAGTTAGTGAGAAGAGCGTCCCAGAAATTCAACACAGTGACCGTGTCAGCTTGCTTTGGACTGGAGAACACGAACATTTTCTGACGATATGGGACTGCTTTTATGATATTTTATGATATCGTGCAACAGATGTTCATTGAGGATCCTTGATTTCATACTTGTATGATGTGGCAACCGAGCAGTTCCTAGTTGCTTGCCTACAAAATCTCGGTATTTTTTCCTCATTAAACGTTTGACATAATTATAAAGAAATGTCCTTGTGAAAAATATAATTAAAACCACATACATTCCCACGGAATACATTTTCATGCATGACATAAATTTGAATTAAAACTTTTATGCGGCCTTTCAGAATGGAATGTTCTATATTTTCATTAAAAAGTATATTTATAACACTATACTTTTATTATATTACCTAATTACTAAAAACTAGAGTGACGTCAAATTGACGCAATCTGTTTAAAAAAAAACTATTGTGAGTTGCTATTTGTGCATGGCAACACAAAAAATATATAAAATCAGTGCTTGACTTTAACTATTTTGCTCTCCAGCCAGTTTCTAGCCACTCAGCATTTTCACTCGCCACAATTGTGCTGTTTGGAAATTACATTTTAGGCTATATGATTATAGTTGACTTTGGCATACTAAATTACTTGATTTTGAGTAATTTTACTTGATTTAGAAGATTTAAAACCCTTTCAAACTTTCAAATGCAGAGTGACCACTCAAATCAAGACTACATTGTATATCTGCTGGTAGGCCTATGTGCATGTGGGCAATATGAGCATATATGAGTCAAATTTTAACCGGTCCAATCAGTGAACAGAGGGAGTGGCTGAGAACCATGACGTTAATGTCGTGCGCAAGTTTGAGATGACATGTCTCACGACCAAACATATATAAATATTTACATACATATTTACATATAATTTAAAGCGGATTGTATTCCATAATAGTCAGCAAGTTGACTATCTAGATAGCATGGTGAATGTTTATATTGTCGTCAGTGAATGAGATGCAAAATATTATTTTGTATTTAATAATCAATTATTTCACGACCGCTAAAAAAAGTATGTTCTTTATAGTACGAGTGTCTGTGTGAAGTATGAATGTAATCCGGTGGCATGTAGGCCCTATATATAATTTCTAAAATAATGAAATCGTTATCATGTGACCAACCAGCGTCAGTTACGTTGCTTTACTGCCATTCACAAATCCTTCCCCGAACCCCGTGGCCTCATGGGATTCTTTTGTCACATACTGTTTTTTACCAAGTAGGGAAATATGTGATTTAGGATGCAGCCATGTTCTTTCTGACAACAAAGCACTTGAATGCAACAAGCTTGTAATCACGACTTCAGAAGTGGGAAGTAGGAAAGTATGAAGTTATTTCACATTTTGCCTCAAGGGGGCCGCCATGTTGAGATCACATCTCAGTGACCCCTTTTTTATTTGGTCAGTTTCGTTTCTAGTCAATAAATCCTCTATTACTGCATTTCTACAGCAGCATTAACAACTGAAAACTTATGTGTGGTGTTCAGTGTCATAAGACAAGAGTCTTATCAGCAAGTGCAAACTAAACAATGTGGGTCCTGATCTCACATCTGATTCCTACTTGCCAATAAATAACGACAGAAAGCTCTAAAATACATGAATAATTACAAAGCATATTAAACAAATGGCATCAGTTCATTTTATTTGCTTTGAGAACACAAATAGCTATTGTTGTTAAACACTTCTTACAGACTGAGGTATGCAGGAAGTGTTTTTGCTCATCGTTCATGTGACAGAAATGCAGGAAGTGAAAATTTGACTCATGCTCACCATGCATGACAGCTACAGAAGGAGAGTCTGTTTAAGCATGTCTTACTATACACTTGAAACTGGACAGTATGCACACATGCAATTACATCTTGTTCTGTTAATACACATACATCTGAAGTCTAGAAAAATAGTGATAAGAGGCTTGTTGAAATTAGTTTTATCGTAACCTCTGGATCTCATGACTCTTAAGGGTAAGGCGGGGAAGTTCTGGTAAACTCATAGTATGTGGAAAAACAAGCACTGGAAATGCTGATCGGAAAATGTTTCATTTCTCGTGAAGACAGAAGTCACATGTCTAACTTTTACACTGTGCTTTTTTCCCCCAATGTACAAGTAACATTTCTTAAATCCTTAAGATCAATACAAAGTGAATGCCAGAGATCATAAAGCCCCTTATCTTCATTCAGCGTGAATTCATTCTTGGTAAAGAGCATATATATTACACAGTACTGGTCCAATGCTTTTCCAATCAGTTCTTGTTTGTTTCTTCATCATCTTCACTACTGCTGGATTCCCCAAACAGGTCTTTCCCATAAGCAGTGCCGGATTTTGTGTGTGCATTTTGCTGGCTGACCGTCATGGTGATCAGAGTAGACATGTCACTAAAGCCCAAAAGGAGTGTGCCGTTGTCTGGTCCAAGTAGAGAGATGCTCTGGATCTTAGAGTCAGGTGTGAAGACAGACAACAAGGTCCCATTGTCCAGGTCCCACATACTCACTGCATCTGTTGAAAAAATCATTTAAAGTATGGAAATATGCATCCCATATACACAAGGCATTCTTGCAAATGTTGGCAATTATTTCCAAAATCTCTTTATAGTATCTCAATCAAACTTAAACACAGAAAAAATCCTACTATTAAATCCTCTCACCACCATACTAGACTGCAAAAGTTTGAATATTTTTCTCGAACTGGATTCACCAAATAGCATCAAGAGCACCAAACAAATGTATGATCAAAGGTCTACTGTACCTGATAACAAAATAGCTCTGGATTGTCCTTCAGTGATAAAGAGCAAGCTGGACCAGTTAAGATTTAAACTTCCATAACCAGAGATAGTTTTATGCTTCCTCCGGAATGGCTCCCATATCTTCAGCCTGAGTTTTAGCAAAAAAATATTATTTTTCTAAAGAATGCAGTGATGAATGCAACAATAACCAATCTTCTTAATAGGGTTTTTTATTTTAAGAGCTACATATACATCGATCAGGCATAACATTGACCACTGACAGGTGAAGTGAATAACACTGATTATCTCTTCGTCACAGCACCTGTTAGTGGGCGGGATATATCAAACAGCAAGTGAACATTTTGTCCTCAATGTTGATGTGTTAGAAGCAGAAAAAATGGGCAAGCGTAAGGATTTGAGCGAGTTTGACAAGGGCCAAATTGTGATGGCTAGCGACTGGGTCAGAGCATCTCCAAAACTGCAGCTCTTGTGGGGTGTTCCCGATCTGCAATGGTCAGACTATCAAAAGTGGTCCAAGGAAGGAACAGTGGTGAACCGGTAACAGGGTCATAGGCGGCCAAGGCTCATTGTGAGGAGCGAAGGCTGGCCCGTGTGGTCCAATTAAACAGACGAGCTACTGTAGCTCAAATTGCTCAAGAGTTAATGCTGGTTCAGATAGAAAGGTGTCAGAATACACAGTGCATCTCAGTTTGTTGCGTATGGGGCTGCATAGCCACAGACCAGTCAGGGTGCCCATGCTGACCCCTGTCCACCGCCGAAAGCACCAACTGGACCACGGAGCAATGGAAGAAGGTGGCCTGGTCTGATGAATCGTGTTTTCTTTTACATCAAGTGGATGGCTGGGTGCATGTGCGTCGCTTACCTGGGGAACACATGGCACCAGGATTCACTATGTGAAGGAAGAAGGCAAGCCGGCGGAGGCAGTGTGATGCTTTGGGAACCTTGGGTTCTGCCATACATGTTGCAGACCATGTGGTTTGAGGAGCACGAGTTTGAGGTGTTGACTTGGCCTCTAAATCCCCCAGATCTCAATCCAATCGAGCATCTGTGGGATGTGCTGAACAAACAAATCCGATCCATGGAGACCCCACCTCGCAACTTACAGGAGTTAAAGGATCTGCTGCTAACATCTTGGTGCCAGATGCCACAGCACACTCTCAGGGGTCTAGTGGAGTCCAAGCCTGGATAATTCAGGGCTGTTTTGGCGGCAAAAGGGGGACCAATACAATATTCATAATGTTATGCCTGATCGGTGTGTATAAAAACTGAAACAGACTATGTACACTAAACTAAAGTAAGCATAACAAACTTTTAAAAACATTTAAAAAAAATCCAAACTTTGGCTGGTAGTTTTTATTAAAAAAGCTATGATACAGATTAACAGGTTTCGAACATCGCATTTGGGGTGCTACATACTTGTTGAATCCTGAAATGCCGAAAACCACTCTGCAGGCATCGTGGCTTATAGCAATGCAACAAATTCCAGGTTCATTTTTCAGTCTCTTCTGCACCTTTACATATAAAAGGAATATTCATCTTACAGGATATATAAAGAAGATTAATTACGTCTTACTCATTAAAATTAATAGATTTTACTGTTGGACTTGAAGTTGGCAACATGCCAGCTTTCTTTTGAATGAAGAAAACTCAACTGAAAAAATAAAAGACATGTTATTACACAGATTCGCCCCTGATGATTAGCATACCCTGCCCTGTTGTGTGTCCCAGAGCGTGAGGTATGGAGCATGCTGGGCCTCACTGTAGTTGAGACCACCAGGTACCCTCCTGTGTGAGTGATTGCAGCAGTACGGAGGCTCAAAAGGGACCAACGGTCCTCAAGAGTGTGCAAATGCTCCTCAGAAACCACACTGAAGACATTGAGATGATGGGCGAAATATGAGCATATGACCACCTGAAGTGATACACAGAGAAAAGTGAGAGAAGAAGAGAGATTCAAAGATGGAAAACCAATAAACAAAGTCAACTCTGATTCTGAATTTTCATTATCATAGTGCATTACGTGCTACATAATAGCATTTAATTGAGCTGTATAGGCCTGTATTGTACACTTTTTTTCTCTCTTTTTCATTTTCTGCCTAATAACATTAGACAAAAGGGACTGCTGATGAAAATGTTCATTTTGGTTAACTTGGGTACATTCACATTTATTTTAATGTTTATTTATGTACATTATCTGGTATTGTTAAATGGACGGACATAATGATAGATGGACGGACAGACAGAAAAATAGATGGACAGACAAAACGACAGATGGAAGAACGGACGTACAGAACGGTAGATCGACAGACGGGTGGACAGAACAATAGATGGATGGACTAGAACGATAGATGGACAGAATGATAGATGGATGAATGGACGGACAGAATGACAGATGGATGGACAGAGCGATAGATATAGACAGAGAGATGGACAGAACGAACGATAGATGGAGGGACGGACATAATGATAGATTGACGGAGGGACAAAACGATAGACGGATGGACAATTGGACGGACGGATGGACAGAGATGGATGGATAGATAGATGGCTGGACGGATGGATAGATAGATGGCTGGACGAATGGATAGATAGACGGATGAACAGATGGATAGACTGACAGACGGACAGACAGATATATAGATGAATAGATGGACAGACTGACAGATAGCTTTGTTGTGTCTCTACCCGCTCATCTCCACTGAGAAGATACTGGTCTATAGAGTTGAACTTCTCTCTTTCGAGGCGCTGCTGTTCATCTTTTTCTCTTTTCACTTCACGCTCCCGTCGCCTCCTTTTTGCTGTCTGGGTTTCAGTGCGCCTGTCCCATGGCATCACTAGACCTGTGCAACAAGTTCAAAATGTATGGATTGGTTCTTTTGTGTTGAATATGTTTCGAAATCTATGTGGGACAGAGATGTATAAATGCACTGGTAAACACAAGCATCACAGGGTTCATGCTCTGTTTTAATACTTGTCTTCTCTTTTGAGGACATAATCTGTGAATCTCTGTCCATGCTGGAGAGCAAGGTTTCTTTGTAGGACGTCTTGATACGTCCTTTAATGTAGCCAGAGTCCAGATCCCACAATATCAGATGATCCCTGCATAACATATTCATGCCACCTCATGATTATTACTCAAGATAGACTAAGCAATACAGTAATTTTCTGTTTCTGCCAAATGAGGAAGTGACAAACCGTGTTTCTGAAAGGCCCAACAGAATTTCACCCTCCAAGAGCCGATAGTCTTGCCGAGGACAGGGCACGATGAACAGTCCAGTCTGTTTCTTTATGTAGCTCTTTTTAAGAAGGTCATACACCAGCAATGTCTGCAACATATACAGAAAAAGTGCAATAGGAAATAGTTTGGAAGGGTTGAGTAATTGTCCTAGTAAAATATTAATTTGGAGAATTCCAAATACTCAAGTAGCCTACAAATGAATCTGAATATTTGTACACTAACTCAAAAGAAAAAATATACTTTTTACTTTAATTTAAGATTTATCATAACACTTTAGTTTAGGGTCCAGTTCTCACTATTAACTAGTTAGGTAATTGGCATGCATATTACTAGGATATTGGCTGTTTATTAGTACTTATAAAGCACTTATTAATGCCTTATTCTGCATGACCATATTCTACATCCCTAATACCCAATACCCAAACCTAACAACTACCTTACTAACTATTAATAAACAGTAATTATGAGTTTATTGAGGTTGTAGTTAATAGTCTAAAGTGTGACAGTATTGGTCAACTAAAATTGTTCAAAATAACTTTTGTTAATTAAAATAAAGCTGAAATTAATTAAAGTATAAATATTAGATGAAAAACGTATTTCAATTAGTTGGTAAGGCTATATTTTTTAATTTATGTCTAAGATAAAATTACTAAAACACACCACAACACAATTTTTGACTTAAAGTGATAGTTCACCCTTTATCATTTACTCGCTCTCATTTTGTTCCAAACATGTATTGAAGATACATTTGATAAAGAAGATTTTTTTGACGAATGTCGGTAACCAGAGAGTAGGAAAAAAATTCTATGGAAGTCAATAGGCCAATCAATTGAACTATCCCTTTAAAGCAAAGTTGCAATAACGCATAACACATTTGTAAACAAAGCAGCATATCTATCCCATGTGTTCAAGAGAACAAAATCATCACTTGCTTGGAAATAAACGCTTGGAAATGAACATGGAAACAATGAAAACAGAGAAGGCACTTTCACATAAAAGTCCATACACTACAAAAGTCCATACTCTGGCTGTATCTGAAATCGCCCCCTATACCCTTAGATAGGGCACTATTTGAGGGGACAGCCATTTGTAGTGGTGTCCGAAACCATAGTGGACGTTATTAAGTGCACTCATTCAATCCCACATTGCACTGCAATAACGAGTGTACAGCCGACAGCAGTCCGAATTCACTCACATGTTTTCATTCACTCCTTCAAATGAACTGTATTAGTGGACTAAAGTAGGGAATAGTGATTGAGGGTTTCGGGGCCGATTTCGGATTCAGCCACAGAACTGGGATCGTGACACCAACATTTGAAATGCTGTGCGATGCGATTGGTCCATTGGTTAGTCCAGTTATCCAATCACATCCACGGTTGAGACAAAATCACGTGAGTTTTTTTGTTGTCCATCAAGTGAGTTATTTGGTAAATGTGTTTCCCTCATAGTTTATGCGCATGTCTTCTTATCAGATAACAAATTTAGCAAATTCAATTGAGCGCATACATTTTTCATGTGCATTTTTTTAATTTATGCACATCTTGGCATTTCCAAAATGCACATACAAATAGGTGGATGGAAACATGGCTATTGCTGAAGATGGACAAGCATGACAGATGATCAGTCTCAACGATACAGTCAGCTGATCTCAGGACAGGGCTTTCAGACCAGTCTGTGTAGGGCGCAGAAGTACCTGGTAGACAGACGTAGCAGCATCAGTGAAGTTGGTGGTACCGCGGTCAGACAGTATATAGATTCTCAGGTCTCGCACCAGAGCAATGTCTGAACTTGAGAACAGGCCGTGCTCAACCTGCACAGGACGCCCCTTCAATCGAGTCCGCGCCACGTTCCATATTCTCACAGTCCCGGGCCGGGTGCTTCGACATACCACATACCTGATTCAGAGGGAAATTAAACAAAATGTCACCAAAAAACAGTACATGTAACATATAAGAACAGCCCTATTTTATCAGGGTATAAAAGTACACACACAAAAAAATATATGTAAAGTGTTTTTGAAATTTTATTTGCAAATTATTTTACAGTCCTGTTTCCCATGTACATATATGTACTTATTATAGTAATTACAATAACTGGGTAATATCTATAGGTGCTAACGCTGAACCTACCCTAAGCCTAACCTTAACCCATATAGTTATCTTATATAACCCAGTACTTTAGGTAAGTACACTGTGAGTAGATGTGAAATATGTCTCCTGTTGTCTCATTGTCTTTTTATAGCTATAAACTGCGAGCTGTTCAGTGGACTTTGTACCTAGGATATCTCTGCATGGTTACAATCTCTGCTGTGCCGTCACTGTGAGCTTTGTGCACGTTGTATGTGAGCGTTTGGTCATTTATCCTGGATCCCAGGTTCCACATGCGTAAGAACTGCTCCCCGGCACAAAACCCCACACAGTACCGCAGATCAGAACACACGCCTACAACATGGTGAAGAAAAAGAGACAGATTCGGACAAATAAATGTCACTGCTTACAGCTGAATAAAAAAAAAATAACACAAACAATAAACATGACAGAAACTGTTCCTGTGGCTCGTGTCTCAAAGCAGTAAAAGAGCTTGTAAAGCATAATGCTGTTCGCTTTATAGGTATGATTTGCCTTAAAGAGATAGTTTACCTAAAAATGAAAATTACCCCAGGATGTTAGATTAAACCTTCAAAATATGTTTTTTATATTTGTTAATATATTTGTTAAATATTTGAAATATGAGGGAAGAACAAAACACAAAACCATTTTTTGGAGGCAAAAACAGCTACAGGTTTTATTTTGGTATGCAAAAAAAAAGTGCATCGAAAAACAAAACGCTCACAGGAAAAAAGTGTACATTGAATACAACATAATCAGTTATTAATATTTTGCCGGTTCTTTATTGTTTTTGCATGGGTTCATAATTTCTTTGCATGACAGCCCGGACAAAACGTATGTCTGTACAATTATGCATGTTTCATTGCATTATCAAAAATAAAATAATTGACTCCCAACTCAATTATGCAATGTTCCTTCAAAATAAAAAAATATTTTTTTAATAATATTTGAGTAAAAAGTGAAGATTTTCCTAGGTCAGACATCTATTTTGGCCACTACTGTATTTCACCATAAAAACCAAAGACAAAAAGCAAGAAAATATATTTTGCATTCATAAATATAATTGGATAAATGTATTTTTGCATGCCAGTGTCTCATTCTGATAAAAAAAAATATTTAATGTATTATTTAATTATCACCAAACATACTGATATATATATATATATATATATATATATATATATATATATATATATATATATATATATATATATATATATATATATATATATATATATATATATATATATATATAATACATGGTTTAGTATTTAAATCATATATTTTTTGCATTACAGTAATGTACTGAACTCAAACCAAGTGTGTTTGTTTTGACAAAAGAGTCAGAATGTTGGCAATAATACTCAACAGATTTATTGACTAACCATTAACCAGCAGGCCAGGAAAGCGTGCAATGTGTTTATGGTCTTCAGTCTCAAGGTTCCAGGTAATAATCTCTGTGGTGGCGCTGTGAAGGGCGGGACAAAAGGCCACAATGTGGGACCCACCCCCTGCAATGGTGACCTGGGAAATATAGTCCTGACTGCAACCCAAGATAGAGCGCTGGTACTGGAAGGATGTTGTGCTGAAGAGTTCAATATGAATGATTTCACTCTGTCTTTTATAGGGGTATCTGCAAAAACCAAAGAGACAGATATGATGGATATTAAAGACTCACAGATGCACCATGGTAATTTTCACGTTTGGGTTCATTATTCCTTTAACATTACCTGCAAAAGAGCAGTAAATACTGAGAGCTGATCTCTACAGCTTGTATAGATGCTGCAGGGTGCTGAGTTTTCAATGTGGAAGACACAGTTCCACCTTTAGCATTGAATATTGCCGCCTCTCCTCCATCCCTACAAATGAGGATTGAAGAAGGAAAGGAATAAGAAAAAGCATGAAAGTGAGACTCAGTGTGGTGGGTCTAATAGCAGTCAATATATATATATATTAAAAATGTGTGTATATATAATGTGTATGTATGTACTGTATATATATATATTGTGTGTGTGTGTGTGTGTGTTTTGTTTTATAAAAAATGTGAAATTATTCAGCAAGGATTTCATTAAATTGTTCAAAAGTTACAGTACAGACACTTATAATGTTTGCAATTGAAATTTAAACTTTTCCATTTTTTAATAACAGCTTCTAAATCAAAACCTGCATTACATTACGCCACATTCATCAAATAATCTGCTCTGTAATGTGCCACAAAAACTGTTAAATTCAGATTGAAGTGGTCAGGGACAGTTAAAAATAAACTTCAGCCACGCCTTCTTAAAGGGGTGGAACTTTTCGTTCCACTGACTTGCATTCAAGCGTATGCGAAAGCAGGTGACCAACAAGTCAAGGCAAGGCATCTTAGCTGAATTAATAGAATGCAAACTTTTTGCATTAAAGAGGATGAGATTTTTTACATTTTAGACATATTATTATTTGTTATATGTTAAATTTGTGTGTTTTAAGGTGCTGTATGTAATTTTCTGACTGTCCCAAACCATAAAAATACCATAATAACAATAGGGAGTGGTTTCCGCCCATTGGCAGACAGGCACAACACGCATGCGTGATTTTTTACCCCCCAAATCAGTTCCGCGCAAACTTCGCCCCACACCAGATTCTAAAGATTTCATTGGTCATGTTAATCACACTGCTGATTTCCTAATTCCTACACAATGCTATGCTACAACAATTGCTAACCCCCAAACCTACCCTACATCCTAACCTTAACCAGTGAAGTTGATTTGCCATGAATAGGCTGCTAAAGAAAAAGGCATTTCAGGAGATAAGCAGGTAATACAATTATGTGACATGAGATCGCCAAGTCGTCCTTAACTTCAAAACCGGACAATGGAACCTTTTTAGTTGCACCTGTCCTACCCTACGAATCTCGAGCACCGGTATACCCCCATTGCTTAGACAGTGATAAGAGTAAAATGTTCCCATGCGCTGCACTGGGTCGGCTCGCGGGGTATTCCTGCTTATATCGTTAAGAGGTTAAAACTCCGGTCTTTATGCCACTGGCCACTGGCCACAAGCCCCAGGCTCCTCTCTCACAGAGCATATTTATTTACAGTATATAGGATTTTTTCATTAAATAGCATATTTTATAAATTTTTATTTTAGATCACAAGGAAACGATGTAAGTCAAATGGCTGAAGCCAGAGCCAACGGCGAAAGTCTTTGTGGTTGGAGACCTCGCCCCCTTTTGAAAGTTCTGCTCACTTTTGGAGCTCATGCCAAGTTTTGGAGATCTCCGGTCTGCAGCTATACCTACTTGTCTGTCAGAATGTCTGTTTTTGTTTTGGTCTGTGTGATACCGCCCACTGCCGATTTACCCAGTTGTATTTCAACACCCCGGGTTGGTGGAGAAAACACCCTATTGTAATCATTGAAGCCAACAAACGAACTAAGTCAGAGATCACAGATTCTACACGACCTAAAAAGCCTCTGCATCAAAAAATCTCTATGTACAGGAGCATATTAAAGCGTGGATAAAACTGTGGGAGAAACTACTCTCTCCAATATTTTGAATTTGCACTGCAGTACCCATTTCAGCCACTAGCTGTCAATATTACATACTGCACCTTTAAAAAAGACGCCACAGAGTGTGACGTCATATTACGACCATTGAAGTGTCCATAGAAATGTTGTTTCTAGAAAGTCTAGTTTGACCACAGCTTAAAGGAACACTCCGTTTTTAGAAATAGGGAACTTCTTTCCTACATTTAGATATATGGGCAAATGCATTTTTGTCTCAGTGCATGCATTGTTTTAGTTTGGCAGGGTCGCCGCTAGCTTAGCTTAGCATAATGAAGGGAATCCTATGTTGCCAGCTAGCATGTCAACATAGGATTAAAAGTGATAAAAAAATAAAAATAAAAAAAACACCTAATTACTTATTGTGGCCTGCGTATTCACAACGAGTACAAATAGCGATGCAGATTAAGACTAGGCGATTTGTTGATCACTTTTACTCGAGACATGCTAGCTTGCAACATAGGATTCCATTCATTATGCTAAGCTAAGCTAGCGGCGACCCTGCCAAACTAAAACAATGCATGCACTGAAACAAAAATGCATTTGCCCACATATCTAAATGTAGGAAATAAGTTGAATAATCCCTATTTCTAAAAACGGTGGAGTGTTCCTTTAACATTGATATCCTAAGGAGGACAGGCACATACAGCTGGAAGCAGCTAAAAGTTTGCCAAACTTTCCCACATCTTTATCTCGCCATTACTTGTTTTGTAATATTAGCATCTATCCTGTGGGTCAAGTTTCTGAATACCCAACAGGAGACACTGATGTGTGAATGTGGGCACTGTGTTTAAGTGAATTCATCTATCTGCGGTCAGAAAGCTGCTGAAGTATGAAAAAGCCATTTTGCAGTTTAGTTTCAATAATAGGCCGTTTTGAACTGGGGAGAAAGTTTTGGGTTCTGACTGTATTTTTTCAAAGTACAATGAACTCTTTTACCACAAAGTATTTAATTCCTCACGACATGACCTCTCTATAGACACTGACATTTTTGGGGCTTTTGGAGCCACTTTTTAACAGAGAGGAAAATTCATTGGGGAGAGGGAAAGATAAGACATTTGATCACAACAAGGGCCATATTCTGACCTTTTGTTCCTCATATGAATGTTGCATGTGTCCATAGCTCTGACAACTACTGTTGTTTTAGTAACAAACTCAGTCTCAGTTTCATATTACAAGTCAATGCAGTTACGTGCATGTTCAACAGCATTGCTTCCAGCTTAATAACATTAAAAGCAAAGGTTCATTACTCCCTTCAATCATCTCTCCTGGACAATCCATGATTCTTAAACGTGTAATGAAATACGAGAAAGATAAACAGCTTCTGGGAAAGCTTTCACACATTTTTTGTATTGCTACAGAGTTACGTGAAACCATCGACGGGTAACGCACACACACATACACTCGAGCTGACTCTTAAATAATACATTGTGTGATCAGACAATATAAATCAGTCCGGGAACAGCGGCATTGTTTTCACACATGGCTGGAAATTGGATATGTAGTGTGATGATTAATTAATCTTAATGTGCATGTGTTTATGTGTGCGGTAATATACTAATAACCTGTAGGCGAAGAGAACAGAGTCTTTGACAGAGTGACGAGAGACTAAGATGGACCGGTCTTTGTGGATGGGCTCAAACTCAAGGGCGAGGTTCACAACACAGCAGCGAACAGGACGCCACAAGATCAAACACCTAGAGAGAGAATGAGAGGAAGTTAGATCTCAACCAATAACTGCTCATCAGCTTTCATATTGTTAAATGGTTACCTGGCTGTACATTTTATAGCTGATTCAGCTTTGTTTCATAATTGACATTTTTGCAACATAATGACTGTTATTGAACTGAAATGAACCAACACTATTGTCTTCTGTAGAGCTGCTTATTTCATTATTGATCAATTTCATAACTGATAAAACTTCACACGGTTATTGATCTGAACTGAATCAACACTGAACTGACTTCGGCTGAAAATTACACTTTCATTATCCTTTGATGTAAAGTGAAATATTTTAAGCCTTTTGTATTTTATTTTGATGTTTACGGCTTACAGCTCATGAAACAAAAAAATCCAGTTTCTCAAATTATAATATTTCCTAAGAACGCAAAAAACTAATTTCAGGACTGAAACATTTTAGTTAATGTGTTATATTACATTTTAACTTTCTTAAATAACTGATGAAAAATATTGCACTTTTCTACGATATAATTTTTTTTAATAATGCACCTGTATATGTAAAATATGTAAAATGGGAAATACTGTCAAATTTATGTTTTTGCAAGAAAAATCTATGAATAACTGTCATTTCCTAATCAGCAGTATGGGGCGTGTCCACTCGTGATGGGGGAAGAGTGAGCTAATCAGCAGTAGAGGGTGTGTCCACTCGTGATGGGTGAGAAGAGAGAGTGAGCCAATCAGCAGTAGGGGTGTGTCCACTTGTGATGGGTGAGGAGAGAGAGTGAGCTAATCAGCAGTAGGGGGCGTGTCCACTCGTGATGGGGGAGGAGAGAGAGTGAGCCAATCAGCAGTAGAGGGTGTGTCCACTCGTGATGGGTGAGGAGAGAGAGTGAGCCAATCAGCAGTAGGGGGCGTGTCCACTTGTGATGGGTGAGGAGAGAGAGTGAGCCAATCAGCAGTAGGGGGCGTGTCCACTCATGATGGGGGACGCTAATCAGCAGTAGGGAGCGTGTCCACTCGTGATGGGTGAGGAGAGAGAGTGAGCTAATTAAAAAGTAGGGGGCGTGTCCACCCGTGATGGGGTAGGAGAGAAAGCTAACCAGCAGTAGGGAGCGTGTCCACTTGTAATGGGTGAGGAGAGAAAGTGAGCTAATTAGCAGTCAAGGCTGTGTCCACTCGTGATGGGGAGGAGAGAGAGCTAATCAGCAGTAGGGGGCGTGTCCACGCGTGATGAAGGAGAGAGAGCTAATCAGCAGTAGGGGGCGTGTCCACTCATGGTGGGGGAGGAGAGAGAGTGAGCTAATCAGCAGTAGGGGGCGTGTCCACTCATGATGCGGGAGGAGAGAGAGTGAGCAAATCAGCAGTAGGGGGCGTGTCCACTCATGGTGGGGGAGGAGAGAGAGTGAGCTAATCAGCAGTAGAGGTGTGTCCACTCATGGTGGGGAGGAGAGAGTGAGCCAATCAGCAGTAGAGGCGTGTCCACTCATGATGCGGAGGAGAGAGAGTGAGCAAATCAGCAGTAGGGGCGTGTCCACTCATGATGGGGAGGAGAGAGTGAGCAAATCAGCAGTAGAGGGTGTGTCCTCTCATGGTGGGGAGGAGAGAGAGTGAGCAAATCAGAAGTAGTGGGTGTGTCCTCCTCATGGTGGGGAGAGAGAGTGAGCAAATCAGCAGTAGAGGTGTGTCCTCTCATGGTGGGGAGGAGAGAGAGTGAGCTAATCAGCAGTAGAGGCGTGTCCACTCATGGTGGGGGAGGAGAGAGAGTGAGCTAATCAGCAGTAGAGGGTGTGTCCACTCATGGTGGGGGAGGAGAGAGAGTGAGCTAATCAGCAGTAGAGGGTGTGTCCTCTCATGGTGGGGAGGAGAGAGAGTGAGCAAATCAGCAGTAGAGGGTGTGTCCTCTCATGGTGGGGAGGAGAGAGAGTGAGCTAATCAGCAGTAGAGGCGTGTCCACTCATGTTGGGGGAGGAGAGAGAGTGAGCTAATCAGCAGTAGAGGCGTGTCCACTCATGATGCGGGAGGAGAGTGAGCAAATCAGCAGTAGGGCGTGTCCACTCATGGTGGGGAGGAGAGAGAGTGAGCAAATCAGCAGTAGAGGGTGTGTCCTCTCATGGTGGGGGGAGGAGAGAGTGAGCTAATCAGCAGTAGAGGGCGTGTCCACTCATGTTGGGGAGGAGAGAGAGTGAGCTAATCAGCAGTAGAGGCGTGTCCACTCATGATGCGGGAGGAGAGTGAGCAAATCAGCAGTAGGGCGTGTCCACTCATGGTGGGAGGAGAGAGAGTGAGCTAATCAGCTGTAGAGGGTGTGTCCACTCATGGTGGGGGAGGAGAGAGAGTGAGCAAATCAGCAGTAGGGGGCGTGTCCACTCATGGTGGGGAGGAGAGAGAGTGAGCAAATCAGCAGTAGAGGGCGTGTCCACTCATGGTGGGGAGGAGAGAGAGTGAGCTAATCAGCAGTAGAGGTGTGTCCACTCATGATGGGGGAGGAGAGAGAGTGAGCTAATCAGCAGTGAGGGCGTGTCCACTCATAGTGGGGAGGAGAGAGAGTGAGCTAATCAGCAGTAGAGGCGTGTCCACTCATGGTGGGGAGGAGAGAGAGTGAGCTAATCAGCAGAGGCGTGTCCACTCATGATGGGGAGGAGAGAGAGTGAGCAAATCAGCAGTAGAGGGTGTGTCCTCTCATGGTGGGGGAGGAGAGAGAGTGAGCAAATCAGCAGTAGTGGGTGTGTCCTCTCATGGTGGGGAGGAGAGAGAGTGAGCAAATCAGCAGTAGAGGTGTGTCCTCTCATGGTGGGGAGGAGAGAGAGTGAGCTAATCAGCAGTAGAGGCGTGTCCACTCATGGTGGGGAGGAGAGAGAGTGAGCTAATCAGCAGTAGAGGGTGTGTCCTCTCATGGTGGGGGAGGAGAGAGAGTGAGCTAATCAGCAGTAGAGGGCGTGTCCACTCATGATGCGGGAGGAGAGAGAGTGAGCAAATCAGCAGTAGAGGGTGTGTCCTCTCATGGTGGGGAGGAGAGAGTGAGCTAATCAGCAGTAGAGGGCGTGTCCACTCATGGTGGGGGAGGAGAGAGAGTGAGCTAATCAGCAGTAGAGGCGTGTCCACTCATAGTGGGGAGGAGAGAGTGAGCAAATCAGCAGTAGAGGCGTGTCCACTAATGATGGGGAGGAGAGAGTGAGCAAATCAGCAGTAGAGGGTGTGTCCTCTCATGGTGGGGGAGGAGAGAGAGTGAGCTAATCAGCAGTAGAGGGCGTGTCCACTCATGGTGGGGGAGGAGAGAGAGTGAGCTAATCAGCAGTAGAGGGCGTGTCCACTCATAGTGGGGAGGAGAGAGAGTGAGCAAATCAGCAGTAGAGGTGTGTCCTCTCATGGTGGGGAGGAGAGAGAGTGAGCTAATCAGCAGTAGAGGCGTGTCCACTCATGATGCGGGAGGAGAGAGAGTGAGCAAATCAGCAGTAGGGGTGTGTCCTCATGGTGGGGAGGAGAGAGAGTGAGCAAATCAGCAGTAGTGGGTGTGTCCTCTCATGATGGGGAGGAGAGAGAGTGAGCAAATCAGCAGTAGAGGTGTGTCCTCATGGTGGGGAGGAGAGAGAGTGAGCAAATCAGCAGTAGTGGGTGTGTCCTCTCATGGTGGGGGAGGAGAGAGTGAGCAAATCAGCAGTAGAGGTGTGTCCTCTCATGGTGGGGAGGAGAGAGTGAGCTAATCAGCAGTAGAGGCGTGTCCACTCATGGTGGGGAGGAGAGAGTGAGCTAATCAGCAGTAGAGGCGTGTCCACTCATAGTGGGGAGGAGAGAGTGAGCTAATCAGCAGTAGAGGCGTGTCCACTCATGGTGGGGGAGGAGAGAGAGTGAGCTAATCAGCAGTAGAGGGCGTGTCCACTCATGGTGGGGGAGGAGAGAGAGTGAGCTAATCAGCAGTAGAGGGCGTGTCCACTCATAGTGGGGGAGGAGAGAGAGTGAGCAAATCAGCAGTAGAGGGCGTGTCCACTAATGATGGGGGAGGAGAGAGTGAGCAAGAGGGAGATTTAAAGAAAGACTAGTTTTTGCCTTAAAAGCTGATATAGTTTAAGAAGATTGGAATTTTAACATTATATCTCTTAATGAAATATACAGCTATATGTTGAGGAATATAAGACAAAAATATATATATATAAAGAGCTGTCTGTCCAAGGTCTCACCTTAACCATGTGACTTCCATCATAAAAAACCACCAGCAACCGCCCATCACTGGCAGATGTGACCACAGGAATATCCAAAGACTTCTTTTCCATGTACAGCACCTTCCCAGAATCCACCTCTCTCACCTGCAGGCAGTGGCCCATCTGTAGCACAAGCACACTGTCGTCTAGACAGAGGGTGAGTGAGTCGGCAGCCCAGTCTACTCCAGATCCATGAGCCCTCGGTAAGGACCTAACGGGCCTCGTTTGCTCATCCAGACACCACAGATTCAGCACTCCATCAGATGAGCAGGAAATGATGTGATGCTGACCATGAGCCAGGGCTGTCACAACACTCATATGACCTAGTTAAATATGTGTCAGGGTGTTAAGGATAGTTCATTCAGTCATTATGTGATAAAGAATCTTATTTTAGAGTTATGTTTTGGTAATAAACCACTGCAGGTTATAGAGCCGTTCACTTAATTTGTAGGCCAAACCAGTAGAAAGACTAATTCTCCATGGGTTGAGTTCCTCTCTGGAGTTTCCTATGGGTGTTTAGAGTGACAGCTTTTGATTTTTGAATAAAATAACATCTGTGGTTGAAATTTCTTCAACAGACTTCTTGTTGTCATGACTTTTGCCGCGTCTGTGAAAAATCACAAAGTCTTGGGGTTTTGATGCTAGAAGATAGACTTCATTATCAGAGATCTAAAGCCGAGTTGGTGTGAAAAGCAACTGTATACATATAATCTACCAAGGCGTGGCTGCAATCTAAAACATTCAGTAAATTCCACACAGTCAAGCCTCTAACATGAATTTTGAACTTGATAACAAGTTGCTACAGAAGAACTTCAACAGCTGTGTGCTTAAAAGGATAGTTCACCCAAAAATAAAAATGTTGTCATTATTTACTTGCCCTCAAGTTGTTCTAAACCTGTATGAGTTACTTTCTTCTGTTGAACACAATATTTTAAAGAATGTTGGCAATCAAACAGTTGACGGCAGCCGCTGACTTCCATAGTAGGAAAAAAAAATATTATGGAAGTCAATGGGTGCCATCAACTGTCTGGTTAATTCCACGTGACATTATTCATTTGTCAAACCACAAAAACTCACTTCCTTCTTCTGCATGTGAAAAGAGGGCAGTAGTGTTAGCACTATTTGAATAAAATCCATATTAGCAATCTATGTATTAACAAATTGCAAGAAGTAAATTAAGGATTAAAAAATACGCTAGTTTATAACTCTGCTACTTAATTCCATGCCAAAACTATTGCCCACTTTTTGTGTTCAGTATCAGGATGTTCATGTACTTGTCAACTAACCTGTACTGACCATTGGACAAACACTGTCATCTGTATTTGGTTACTTATCAACTTGCATTTTAAAAGCATACAGTAAATTCAAAATTCACAGAGTTGGAATAACTGTGTGTAATTTATATCTCTTCAAGTAATGTTAACCACAGACCGTAATTTACTCAAAAAACCCAAAGCACCATTCCAAAACCCCCTAGGAAAATTCCCAAGCAAACCCACGACTCCAAAATTTTGCCAGGACATATTAAGCCAAAATCACTGCCTGAATGGCAAGGTTAGGAAACTGAGCCCTTCAGAAGTTGTCAGGAAATTGAATATGAGTACCTGAAAGGAGTGTGTGTATGAGTCCACCTGGAGGGAGAAGGCAGGTGTAAGAGGGCACAAGAACAGGCAGAGAAGAGCTCTTGCATTGGGCTAACAAATCGTGCAGAAAAGAGTATCGTCTCGGGTCACCTGGAAAAACATTCAAAGAGATATGAGTTTTAGGTTTCTTGTGTGTAGCGTAAAGTATACACTGATCAGGCATAACATTATTTTCCAAATATTGTGTTGGTGCTGCCAAAACAGCCCTGACCCGTTAAGGCATGGACTCCACTAGACCCCTGAAGGTGTGCTGTGGTATCTGGCACCAAGATGTTACCTGCAGATCCTTTAAGTCCTGTAAGGTGCGAGGTGGGGCCTCCATGGATCTGACTTGTTTGTTCGCACATCCCACAGATGATCGATTGGATTGAGATCTGGAGAATTTGGAGGACGAGTCAACACCTCAAACTCATTGTTGTGCTCCTCAAACCATTTTTGAACCATTTTTGTTTTGTTGCAGGGCACATTATCCTGCTGGAAGAGGCCGTTTCCATGAAAGGGTGTACATGGTCTGCAACAAAGCTTAGGTGGTACGTGTCAAAGTAACATCCACATGGATGGCAGGACCCAAGATTTCCCAGCAGAACATTGCCCAAAGCATCACACAGCCTATGCCGGCTTGCCTTCTTCCCATAGTGCATCCTGATGCCATGTGTTCCCCAGGTAAGCGACGCAAATGCACTCGGACATCCACGTGATTGATCAGACCAGGCCACCTTCTTCCATTGCTCCGTGGTCCAGTTCTGATGCTCATGTGCCCACATAATGTTCATAATGTCATAATGTTATGCCTGATCAGTGTATATATAATGTATGTTTGTGTGTGTACCTGAAGTAACAGGTTTATCTTGGGAAATGATCCTCTCCAAACGGCCCAAGAGTTGAGATGCCAGCTGGCAAGGATCATTCAAGAGTACAGAATGAGAAAGACACAAAACCTGACCCAACACCTTCACATCCAGAAGCTCTCTGTAACACACACACACACACACACACACACACACACACACACACACACACACACACACACAGTCTTAGCATTTTTTGAAACTTCAAAATATACAATTTGATATCTCCATCATATCAAAAAGCTATTTAAAAAAAAAGTGTTTATTTAATTATTTATACATATTTTATTTTTAAATGAAACAATTACAGTATACTAACATCCAATATAGAGAGGGCAGGGAAATGTGTGAGTTGGACTTTATGCCAAGGTTTTATGGTGCGTTCAAGTCCTTCCCCAAGTCAAGGGAAGTTGCGTTTACAACCCCAGGTGCAAGATAGCGGTCTAGCTTCTCTTAATTAACTACACAAAAATACAGCAAGGTTTTTAACTCTATACTTCTAGAAAAGGAAGAACAAAGAATGTGCATTAGGTTTGTTTTGCTTTTTTATGTTTTTAATTAATTTAGGAAGCACTGTTAATTTGATCTTTACATATTATATTGTTTTACAATGCATTCATATTTTGTGAGGCCATTAGCTTATTTTGTTGTAAATAATAATAAAAGAGCCTGAGAATGTCAATACCTATAAGATAATATATAATTATGGTATTCCGCCATGTTTCTCACTGACACGCCCCCAACTCATAAAGATCAGGGCTTAAAGAAAATCCGAGCTTTACAACTTTGTGGTAGCGTTCATGTGCGCTCAACTTGTAAATACGATATTTCCTACATGACTAGAACGCACCATTTGACTGTTCTATCCCAATAACATCAAACAGCTATTCCTGCAAAACACACTTGTTCAGTGATCATATCGTCGTACTTATCCGGTATGACGGCAGCTTTAAGGTCCTCCTCGACATGATAGACAGACAGACCCCACAGTTTATGCAGCAGGAACTCGTAGTTAAACAGGCATTGCGTGAGTAAGGGAATAATTTGCCCTGAGTGGATGTAATGATACGGCAAACAGTGGAGTTTACGCAAATTGAATTCATAGCACCTCCTTCCCTTCTCCTTCCTGATCCAAGCTAGCGGCTGAAAAACTTGGCTATTTGGGACGTTTCCATTAAAGTAATCTGCAAAGTTTGCATGGACAGCTTTTATTGAGTCTTCTGTTGGTGCGTAACGCTGTAAGGCGATGTAGGCAAACCCTGCATGAGTCCAGCGCAGCACCCACGTGCCATCACTTTCCACTTCCTTGACGTAATCCTTCAGACTGTGCAGCAGTCGTGCCACAAACGCATAAGGCACTGGGGAGTATTCAGAAACTGGAAGTGTCTGATGATGCAAAACAGCCATCTCACGTGTGACAGTATCATCGCGTCCCAAAAGCACCAAAAGTTCCTCCTCGGTCACGCCAGAACGGGACAGTGATACGAGCAATGCCATACGTCGCACCAAACACGGCCCATGCTCTCGCTCCAAACTAACAAGGGTGCTCACGAAGATTTGATTTGGATCTGTATGGATGTTGAGAATCTCTTTTGGTGTAAATGAACTCCATTGTCTGGTCTCAGCATAGGCTAAATTGAGGTAGAGAGGGGATGGACAGGATAAACAGGACTGGAATAAAAGGCTCCACTGGTTTTCGGTTAGTTGGCGATATTCTAAAGCTAGTCTGGAAGCCAGTCCTGATGCGATCTCCTCACGGTGAAGAGCAGGTAGGGACAGGACAGTGACCTTAACCTGGGACTGAAAGAGACAAAGAGAGAAGACATTCACCCTGAATACCCTCAAAAACCAATCATCGCTTTGATTATCATATTCACTAATGATCAGTGAATGTCTAGAGTAGAAATTCCCATTGCTTTAATGCACTGTATTTTATATTATTATAAAATAATATTATAAACTACACTACCAGACAAATGGGGTGGGGTTTTTTTGGGAGGAAGATAATACTTTCATTCATCAATGACCCAATAAATTGATCAGAAGAGACAGTAAAAACATTTATAATTTTACCAAAAATGTTTGCCCTTTTGAACTTTCTAGTCATCAAAGAATACTGAAAAAAGGTATCACTTTAAGAAGCTAAATATTAAGGCATGTCAAATCAGCATGTTAGTATGATTCCTGAAGGATCATGTGACACTGAAGACTGGAGTAATGATGCTGAAAATTCTGCTTTGATCACAGAAATAATAATATTTTAATAATATTTCATAATATTACAGTTTTACTGTGTTTTTGATAAAAATTGAAGTGTTGTAGAGCATAAAAGACATAAAGTCCCCCTGTAGTCAATTATGTTATACATTAAAACTTTAATAATCAAAATGACATATTTAAATGTTTTTTTCTTCAATTTCTTCATGCCTTAAATGCCTTGAATGTAACCCTTGCCAGTGTTGCCAAGCCTGTGGTTCTCACGTGTAATTGTCCCTTTAACACTGTTGCCGCAGGCTGTTTTTCATGTCCGTGACACCAATAATGTGATATTTAGCCCCGGGAATGCACATTTTAGCAGGGTAATCTGTCAAAAAAAGGCAGATTTTACCCCCTGGAACAAGATTTCTACTCAGGGATCCTCTCGAAACTTGGTTTTTGTTGTAAAAACCTAGCAATC